>JAAGAY010142792.1:0-82570 GCA_011801015.1 Ardeotis arabs
GGACCCTCGAGCCCCTTCCCACCTGAAAGGGCAGTAAAGGAAAATAATGTACACAAGGGGCCCAAAAAGCTGATGCAGCAAGTTCCAGGCCTCAGCAAAAATTACAGGCTTAGGGCACATCTTGTGCCTGTAATGAGGACCATGTGAAGCGGGATGTTTGCGTAATTGCAGCTGTCGGACGGCCAAGCGGCCGCTGGAGCGCACTGCGAAGGACTCAGGTCGGAGATGTAGATGGTGCCTGATTAGTTAAATTGCCAGCACCTGTTTGCCTTTTATTGCAAACATAAACACCAACAGTTTCAAATAACTCGAGACATGTTCAGCGCATCCAGCGTTTTCCAGTTTGGGGCTGATAACTGCCAGTGGGGTGAGGGACGCTGCCCGGCGGGACTGGAGCAGATCTCGGACCTGCTCTCACCCTACTCCTGGGGAAACACGAGGAGAGGGGCTACGCTCGGCTGTGCGGGTGCTTCTGCAGACATTCTTCGGAGGATCATGGAAGTGACAAGCAGTGCAGGGAGCAAACGAGATGCTCTGATCAGAAATCTGTTTCTGGCTCAGTGTGGCTGCAGGTTGATCCAAATGGAAAGACTCAGTGGAAGGACACGGGATAAATTCTTCGCGTATGGGCATGGCAGTATTTATTTCCCCCAGTGCCCTGCAGCCAGCAGGCACAGGTACTCTAACTCCAGTGTGAAACGGCAAATGGGGGTGGCAAAAGGACACCGGGACAGAGGAGGTTGGCTGCAGGATGGGGCAGATTAGGTCCCTCCAGAATAGCTGGGATGAGCCCATCAGGAAAGGTGGGCTGGGAATTGAAACCTGCTCGATGCTGATTACTAATCAAAATGATAAATTATTGGGGGGAGGGAGGGAAGGGAGAGTGGAGGTTAGTTCTCAGCAGAGCTGCTCCAAGGGTCTGCGCACCAAAGCTGTGGCTCCGAGCACCTCCGAGAGCGCTTGTGGAAACCAGATGTTGAGGAGCAGTCAGGAGGGGAGCGAGGGGCTGGTATCTGTTCATAATTACTCTTGATTTTGTGCGATGACATTGCGATTGTAGGCAAACATGAAAGAACACTTGTGGGGACAGCAACGTTCATACCGGCCAATGGATTAATAAAGCATGACTGACACGCAGAGAGCGGGAAGGCGCACATGGAAGTGTTTTGGCGGAGTTTGATGTTCCACAGGCTCAAGGAGACCCTCGCTGGTGCTGTCGATCGCCCTCCCCCCAGCACAGCCCCACACGTGGAAGATGGTGCCAGTGCGAGGGGGACGCAGGGCTCGAGCTGGGCTCACTGGTGAGCTGGGACGGGGGCTGCCGGAGGCGCGGGGGCTGAGCCTGGCAGAGCTGGCGGTGTCCAGCCCAGCAGCTGGAGGTCCTGGCCACACAGAGCCCTGAGTGAATTCCAGCGTCACGGAAGCCTGGTCTTGAAGCCTTTCTCCCCCGGACATGCGGGAAAGTGCAGCTCATTGCAGAGCACAATTAGCCAGGTCTGTCAGGAGCGGGGAAGCTCCCACGGACTCCAGTGGCAACGTTAAAAATGAGTTTAATCACATTTCTTCACTCCTTGAGGAAGCAGTAAAGATAAGGGGTGATCGTACAAGCACTGTGCTTTCCAGTTTCTGTAACAGCGTCGTGTGTCAGCAGCTGGAACGCATTCTCCATAGGAACTTGGCCTTTTTTCCAAAGAGTGGCTTGCACAAGCAGTCCGGTGCGGAGCTGCCCCGAGCTCTGCACCCCCAGTCCGTGGGTGATGCGTGGTAAATGCTGGGAGCCGGAGGACAGCGAGTCCCGCAGCCCCGGGGGAAGGCGTTTGTCCCGGGTTTCTCACGCTGGCGGAGGGGGCAGCGCTGGGGCACCCCCGGGAGCGGGTGGGTCACTAACGCAGCGCCGGCACCGCCTCGGGCGACGATTACAGGCTGCCGCTCGCAGTTAAACGGGAGCAATTAACAAGCAATCAGATTAACTAAGTGCTGTACTCTGGATGAAAGGATTTTCCCGTTGGTAATTGCCCCGTGGCAGGCACAAAGCCTGGCATTTCGGAAAGGGGATAGGGAGCGCGGGGCTCACCCCGGCCAGCCCCCGCCACCCCCCCGCCGTCCCGGGAGGCTGGAGCGGCTGCTCCTTCCCGTCCTCGGGAGGCACCGGGCGGCTCTCAGGTCCAGGTGTGAGCGGTTCTGAAGGAGGAGGATCGGGACCAGCCGTGAATCCCACGCTGCCCACGGTTTCGCCCAGCGGGTAGGGTCACTCGTGGTTCTGGAGAAGGAGCCTTGCGAGGGCGCTGAGCCGGGCTGGGCGAGAGGGGCGGGCGGCACAAACCAGCGAAGGGGAGTCACTTCCATCACCAGCCCCCGCCGTGCACTCGCTTCAGACCTGGAGAGGAACCGCTGCAATTTTTGATTTGTGAAATAACGAGAAAAGGAGTGTGTGAATGGAGAGGCTAGATGGGCAGCAGGGGCTGCCCAGCTTCACAAGCAAATTCCGGACGCTTCTGGGATTCCTCGCACCAGCAGGGTTTGTTTTGTTAGCGGTTTGGCATCCTTCCTTTCTTAACCTTTGTGTTTTGTAGAAGCAGCCTTGCTGGGTGCAGGACGGGGAAACCACAGAGCAGCCCTGCGCATCTCACCAGCTCGTGCCAGCAGCTCCCCAGCATGCTCACAGGTTGTCTTGCTCCTTCCTCTGTGTTCAAACCGCTATCAGCAGCCCTGTTCTTAATTACTGCAGGTCAGACCAGGCTGAAGCATGTGGTTTGGCTGCCTGTTTGTTTAACTCTGTGTGGCTGGGAAGGGGTCACCTCCCTGGGTAGGCAAGGGCAGAGCTGCCCAGCCCTCAGGGCCCAGTCTGGCAGCCACCACAGGGGTGCTTGCTGCCCCGTCCTCTGCAGCCACAAAACACTGAGGCAAGAGAGTCTCCACTGTGGTTCTTGTAGCCCTGCGCTCAGTCCTGCATGCCCAGCTCAGCACCTCTCCCACTGAGGCACAGCAGCTCATGTTGGTGAATCAGTGCAGAGGTATTACGGGTGCACATGATGCCACCCAGCTCAAGAGAAACCCCAGTATAAGCTGTTAGCAAATCCAGGATCTGCTTGGAGGAAAACCACTGCCAGCCAAGTGGGTGGATGTCTCCAAGATACCTCCTGCCCCCAGCACAGACAGGAGCACCAGTATTTAACTCTCACCAGAAGAGCTTTTGCTGCGTACCCATTGCATTTAGCAGAAATGGTACCAGGAAGGTCAGAGGGCCAGCCAGTCTGGAGGAACACACAGCAGACAAGCAAGCAGCAGGGTGGAAGCCCTGGCCACAGCAACAGCCCAGCCAGGCTCCACCTGCAGCAGAGCCAGGTCCCACAGCCTGCACAGCAGGGCACTACCGAAGTGCTAGCCACCCCTGGCAGCACGCAGGGAGCAAGCGAGGTGCTCCTTTGCCAGGTCTCGGGACAGCCCTGCTAGCTGGCAGCCGCTCACCAGGGAGCTCTGTGCTGGGCTCCAGAGCCAAACGGAGCCATAAAGTCCCTGGCATTCCTATGGGCCGGAGCTCCATTCCTCCTGCTAGCTTTAGGGCTGAGGATCTCTCTATGGGATGCACTTCAGTCTGTGGTCAAACAAGACAACAAGAACATCTCAAGCACACAAAGCAGCACACAGAGGTCCCCAATTCACACCACTTTCCAGACCCTCTGCATGAGCTGAGCTGCCTTGCTGGCCACCAGCCATGCTGCATGAGCGAGGGGAGCAGCACAGGATGCCCAGCTGCCAGCTCCAGCCTCCGCTAGCAGCATCCTGGGCTCCCCCAGGGAGCCTGGCCTGGCCACTCCAGCTGTGAGGACACAGAAACCTCCTAAGGGACTGAGAGGTTCTGCCTCTTGGATCCCAGACCCATCACTGCTTGCCCTGAGCATCGGGAACCAGTGACTTTCCAGGAGGAACAAGCAAAATCCTCAACAGATCCCAAGGCCTCTCACTATATACCCTGGTCCTTGATCCTAAGAGCACTGCCTTTGAGGGGCAGCCCTGAACAAGGTGGTTTGCACCCAACAGGCCCTGTTGCCTGCAGTGGAGAGCCCAGCTTCCAGGGACACATCCACAGACCACGCACAGCGCAGCGCCCCACTCACCTCTGCTGCAGCTGAGGGTCCCAGTCCAGACAGCACCCCAATGTCTCATCAGCTCTCACCCAAAAAGCTCAGCTCATTCACAAACACTCCCTTTTAAGAGGGAAAGGCTTCCAGGGCTTTTATCCCCTGCAGCTGGGTCCAGGCTCAGCTGGTCCCTGATTGCCACCCAGCTTAACCCCTTCCATGCCACCCGGGTCAAAGCCCTGTCCCCGCTCAGCCCCACTACAGGCTTGGGGGGCTCAGTGCAGTGGTGGTGCCCATGCCCAGCCACAGCCCCTGCCCCACAGCACCCGTGGTGCCTGCACCGTGCAGGTCCATGGCTTTGAGATGTGCATGCCACCGTGCAGCATCCCCTGCGAACAAGGAGCAAGCGGGCAGAACCACGCCTGAGGTTTCCCAGCGAGTCAGGACTCGGCAGGGGGATCCAGACCTCTGCTTTGCCAAATTCTTGTGGCATTCGTGGGCAGTTAGAGGATTAAGGGCTAACCCCAGCGTGTTTGTGTATACGTGTGTGCGTGTGCCTGCCGCGGAGGCGGCGGGGCCAGCCGGGGAATGGACTCTCTCCAGAGCAGTAATGCTTAACGCAGGGTTGTTTTCTCTAGGCCAGGATTATCGCAATGATCTGGGTAGCTAGCCGCAGCTCCAATCCTATTACTCCATTAGCACGGGCGTTATAAGGTGACACTCTGCATCTGCTTGACAAAATGCAGCTTCAGACTTTGCGCTGAGCATTTTAACCGAAAGGAATTTAGTTTTCACTTGAAGAGGATTCTCTATTATTATTGGCTTATAGCTGCTTAGAAATAAACAGCAATAAATACTCTGCCAATTTACTTTCAGAATGTTCTCATTTGAAACACACCATGCAGAAAAATATTAACAAAATAAACTCCTAGCTTACAAAAGGCTAAAGAGAGCTTTTTCTTGGAGTGTCAATGTTTGTAGAAGTATTTTCTAAAGAAGCTGCAATTTGAATTAAGCAGCCATTGGGAACGTGTTCTCTCAGGACAAGCCACCCGGACGGCTGTGTACGTTTGCCGCGTGACAGCAGAGAGGGGTGGCAGAGCAGGGAAAACCGGTGAGCGACCAGGTTTAGGAAAGGTCTGCACCACGCTGCCAAGCGCACGGAGAGACCCCGCCGGTTCCCCCAGGTGACCCCCCGGCAGCCGTATCCTTTTCCATCTCCTCATTCTTGACTGAAGATTTGTAGGCTGTGTCTCCCGGCTCTCAGGTGTCGGTGTGCAAGCCGAGAAGGATACCGATGCCTTGACACGGAGTGTAACAGAGTTGTATTGTTCTTGTAATGAGCCCCAGCTCTTGGATGGGAGACACGATGCTCACGCAATTACATTACAGCAGAATAGGATTGCATTAGTTAATGGAGATGACCTCTGAAGAGAAATGCTCTCCTCTTATTAATTTAAGATAATTACATTAAGTTCCCTGCTCAAACTCAGTCTACGAGGGTGTTTTTCCATGATCTACAGCACGTCACCTCCCATGTAGTTTTTTCAGATTCTTGGTCAGTGGCTATTGTTGGTGTAAGTGTGGGGTTACACGTGTCTCTGGTGGGAGACGTGGGGCTTCCAAGGGGGCTGGTTCTGTCGGGGGGGCTGGAAGCACTGCCTAGCGCGGTGATCGTCAGAACACTGAGCCGGAATCTCCCGCTTTTCCTCAATGTGCAAGGCCTCGCAGAAATCAAGGCCTGGATACACCTGCAAGAACCGACGCTGTCCAGGATAGAGGTACCGAACAACTGCATTCCAGGGGAAAATGATGAAGGACCACGTGGCCAAAATTCCCCGTCAAGAGGCATTCATTTGGGAAGGGGACACAAAGCCCACTCTGCGAGTCGGATGCCTATGACAGCGCAGTTTTTCCCGACTGGAAGGCTTCCAGTCACGGAGACAAGCCCCGCTCCGCTACTCCCCTTTCTCAACTTGGCACGCGTTAGTCCAGTGCCAGCCCGGGAGGTGCTAACATGATAAAGTGTGAAAGCCTGAAATAAAGCTTAACACGGAGTTTGGAATGGAGTTGTTCAGCATTATTGGCTTGTAAATTGTTCCTGTGATGAGATTTAGTAAAAGACTGAAGAGGTCTTTTGGCAGTGGGAGAGTATTTATGATGCCTTTGTGCGGGTACACAAACACTCTCCTGTTTTGCCGGTGTTTGTGGCTGCCCCGGAGGCCGTGTCCCTGTTTATTAGTGCTTTATACACACAGGTGCCGGGCGGTTGGGGCATTTCGAGCCCTCCTGTCCTCAGGAACTTTGTTGCAAAGGGGAGTCCCTGTCCTGGCAAAGAGAAGCGGGGGCCCTGATCCAGCCTCGGGGGCTGAGGTGGCCGGCGGAAGGTCTGGGGAGGACCACAGTCTGGGTGGCTGAAGGAAGGCTTTCTCGCACTTGGTTCCCAGAGCTGCAGGAGTGGCTGGAGTCCCTGCTTTTCGGGGCAGAATCCCATGAAATGCCCTGGTCCTGATACCTGGCTGCCAGAGGAGCCCACAATGCCCTGTCCTGGATGTGGGGACCGTGGCAGGTGACCAGCGGCGTTTGGGATGGCAGGGCAGGGCGATCCCCCTTGCCCTCCCTCTGGTCTCACTGAGTTGTGCTCAGGTGCGGTGCTGGGCCGGCCGAGGTGCCAGTTCGCTGCTGCCACCAAAGCAAACGCCACGCCACGAGGCGCTGAGCTCAGCGAGGGGCTGGCCGGTCATGTGCTGCGGGCATTTCCAACAACAAACTCTGGCTCCAGCGAGCACTCAGGGGGATGGAGAGCACAGGAAGAGCTCGGTGAACGGAAGCTTCTTTTTAAATTTGCCCAAACATTGCCCCTTGTGTCAGGACAGAGGTCATCAGGAAACGGGGATACGCAGGCCAGTGTTTTCACAGGAGCAACAGAGACATCCTCCTCCAATGGGCACGTCACACAGACAGCCACCACGCTGTCGAGTGCCTTTGTGTCCCCGCACCCGCGCTGCTGAGTGTCGGAGTGATCGCCACTGCCACGGTTCCCACCCTGCGTTCTTTGGAGCAGCTTTTCTTCCCTGCGTGGTGCTGTACTTGGAAAGCACAGTTGGGTACCTCAGGTGGGAATTTATGGATGTACAAGTCCACAAAGGGCACAATCCTCCTCCGAAGAATGTCGCTGTGCGTGGCTGCCCAGACCAGCACAGGCACACCTGCCGCCTTCTCTGTTTGAGCTTTCTAAAGCAGGGATCCTGTGTCTGAGCACAGACTGACACACTTCTCAGGAGCGATTGCACCCCTGGGAGTTCTGGAATAAGCGCTGTAGCAGGTTGCAGTTTTTCTGCACTGGTCATGTCACGCCAAATGGGACACGCTGCCCCTGCTGACTGCCGGGCTGGGTGCCATTGGGAATCTTGCATTCGGGTTGCAGACACACTGGGGATCCCCTGTTTGTGCTGACAACAGAACGAAAGCTGAGCTAAAGCCTGGCGATGTGCACAACCACCACCTTGCAGGGCTGGAAGGGGAGCGGCCGGAGGCTCGCAGCTTGTGGTGCCTGCTGGTGAGCTGTGCGGGCGTGCGGGGCCAGCCTGCCGGCATGTCTGCTGCAGACCGTCTCTTAGTCCCGCCCTTGCTTTTTCACCAGTGTCTTGGGGAAGCCACGGGCGCAGGCTCAGTCCTGCCCTCGCATCCCGCGGACGTGCGGTGCCCACGGGCAGGGACCACAGCTGTCCGCCAGCCCTTGCTGCTGGTGCAGATTGGTGCCTCACACCAGGAGAGCCAGGGAAATCCCACCGCACCTTACCAGTCTGACTGTGGGCATCTGAGCCCCTTGGCAATGGAGGTGCAATCCGCCCTTTCGCTGCGGGACGGAGGCCAGGCTGCGGCAGGCTCCTCTGCCCTGGTGGGCTCTGCAGCGGCTGGGGCTGCCGTGTCCTGGAAGTGCTGAGCTAGCACGGGTGGGATGCCATCGAGGGCCAACACGTCTCCAGTGTGTGGGACAGAGGAACTGCCCCGCAGCTGCTCGGCTGGGCTCGGCCCTCCTGGGCGCCCGAGGCTGCGGGGAGATGCCTCCAACTGTTCCTGGCTCCACGGATGGGCTGTTCTTGGTATCCTCCCATCCTAGGCATCGTCAGGGTGGGACTTACGTACTGTCACTAGGTTCATATAAAACGTGATGGATCTTACTGTAATCCTTGGAACCCATGTAAAAAGATTCTCTCTAGACATCTATAAAACATGCTGGGATTTGCAATTAAAATACCTGGGTGGTGACTGCGTGCCCACAACCAGCTTTCCCTCCTCTTCAGTTTTAGAGCAGCTCCATGTACACCCTGTTTTGCAATAGCTGTTTAAATAACAAGCTGCCTTCAAAGGAGTATATTTAGAACAGAGGGTCGTCGTCCCCCCCCGTGAGTACGCTCTGAGTGTTTGAATGGTTTCAGCTGGCTTGGCGAGAGTTCCCTGTGATATCATGGTCCGACCATTTCTTTGTGGATGTGGTGCGCTCAGGCGCTGCGGCTCGCAGCCCGCGCTGTCGCCGTTGCTGGAGCTCCACAACCTGCATTTCCAGGAGCACGTGGGGCCGGGACAGCGCAATGAACATGCGCTGCGTGCCAGCCCGAAGCAGGCTGGTTTTCCGCAGGCTGTCGCAAACAGCAGGGGGAATGGCTTCCTGGGCTAGTCGCCCACCAGCCTTTCCCCCTGGTTGCAGTGGCCTTAGGTGGGCAGTACTCGTGGGCGCAGAGCTGGTATTTTCCCTGTTAGAGCCTGTGTGTGACTTTGGCAGTTTGACATTAACACAGACTCTCCGTGAAGCTGGGTGGGCTTGTTTAAAACCCCAAAGTCTGCCATAGGGAAGTGCATTCACAGCGCTCGCATAAGCAATAGCTCTGATCTGTGACTGCAGCAGGCAGTGGCTGGGAGAATTTTCTGAATGTCAAACACATCCTGATCTCCCCATTTTATCAAGAACTCCCCCTCCACCCCGGTAAGCGGTGGCCAAGCAGCCAGCTGCCCTCGCCTGGGGACCCGCCGCCTCCCTGGCTGGCGCTCGGTGCTGCGGAGCCAGCCCCTCCTGTTATCTGCTGCTTGCAGATGTTCGCAGAGCTGCGAACCAACGGCTATGGAGGTGGTGGGCTTCAGGCTCGGGCACGTTCAGATTCCTGTGAATTTTTCAGCAAAAGCGGAGCAGCAATTTACGGGCAAAAGGACATCAGAAACCTTTGCATTCCCATTACAAACGCAGGGCTGCCGAGGAACTGGGGTCCTGCACATCCGAGGGGGACATGCCGAGGGTGACGTGCCGAGCAGGCTCCTTACAAGGGCCCCTTTGTTTGGCGAGGGGCTCACCTGGGAGCCGTGCCGCGCCGGGTGCCTGTAATTAGCAACAGGAGCTGGGCCGCGCTCGTCCCGCCTAGGGCAGCTCTGGTCATGTCTCTGCAGCTCCCCAAATGTTTTGCCCAGGTGGCGAAGCTGAGGGGGGTGGTACAGAGGGGTGAGCTCTGCTCCTCCCGTCCCCTCCTCGCCTTCAGGAACCTCCGCGGTTTGCAGCTCAGCTGCGCGGGGACAACCGGGCGAGTCAGAGTGGCGCGCGGAGCCGCCTTTGCTTTGCGGTGGGAGGAAAGGTTCAGGAGGATCTGAGAGCAGCCTTGAGTTACTCTGCCAAGCCTCCTTGCACGCTCACCTGAAGCAGTTTGCCTGTCGTGGAGACCTGCGTTGCTGGGTTCCCCATTTTTTGGCCACTGTTGCACTGTCTGGAGAGAAAGGCCACCCCCACGGGGCAGTTTTGGTGGGGGGTGACACATATGATGACTCCTGTAGCCAACATCTGGACAAATCTCAGACCACTGTGGTCTACTCTATTGTTGGAGGGTTGTTTTTCACTCACTGTTGGCTGGGTCACTCTACCTCCCCTGTTTTCTCAGCCTTAACAAGATGCTGCCGTCCACAGCTGAATTAAAGGTATCTAGGCAAAGAACGGTGTGCACCATGTGAAAAAAATAGCTTTGCATTAACTACCAAAATGCAAGCAGTTGTGCAGTGATTCCCCTTGGTGTTCCCACAAGGATCGCAAAGACTGCGTTTCAATCAGGGAGAGCAAGGGCTGCTCCCCGCCTGCCCAGCATTGCCCCTTGGGCTGAGCTGCGGGCACAAGGTCTTTCATCGGGTCGGGAGAAATGCACGACTAAACAGTTTTTTGTGCTCTAAAATGTCTGTTGGCGTCTCGTTGGAGTGTTGATTCAGAATTCCTGTGGCCCAGGGTTTTTAGCAGATGGTAATGGCGAGGGTCGGATCCTGGGACGCTGGTGGTGCTGCCTGTGGCACCTGAGCGGGGCTGAGCTGGGACGTCGGCACCCGGGCCTGGAGGGCAGCGGGTGGGTCAGGACCCTGGAGATGGCTCTCCTTTGGCTTTGAAGGACATTGCATGTCGTGCTGGGCATTGACTGAATGCTCCTGTGCATGGTTCCAGGGCACATCTAACTGTTGGCCCCGAAAATACACTTACTGCAATGCAGTGCGACTTATTGCTCTGAACTGGTGGGAGCGATGCCGTCCTGGGATGGTGCCCACCCTGCAGCTCCTGCCACAGAGCTGCAGCCACCCCGTCTGAGTGGGTCTGTCCATCTGTCCCGACTGAGCAGGTCTGTCCATCCACCCCGTCTGAGCGGGGTTGTCCATCCAGCCCATCTGAGCGGGTCTGTCTATCCACCTGGTCTAAGCCGGGCTGTCCATCCGCCCCATTTTGCGAGGCTGTCCCGGGCTTCCCCTCGGTGGGGCTGCTCCCACCCATCATCTCGGCTGTCGAGGCGCGAGCTGCCTGGGCACGGGGAGCCGGGGGGAGGCCGCTGCCTGGAGGCCCCAGCGTGCGCTCGCCAAGGGTCTTCCTCCAAACGCTGCTCACCAGAGGAAACAAAGGGAAGCAGGAGAGCAGAGACATGCAGCAAACGCCTCAACGCGAGCCTTCGGCTTGTTGGGGCCGTGACTGCCTCTGTCTACTGTTAATTTGAGACAGCATCCCTGCCCAGATCCCTTCCGTCGCGGCGGTTTGGGGCAGGGGCAGAATGCAGCACTGACCTGAACTTGCCGTGCAATAGGCACCTCGTTCACTTTCTCTGTGTGAGGTACTGCGAGATTTTCACAAGCCTTCTGGGACAAAAGATAAAATCAAGGAGGAGGAAACCATGTTAGCAACAGAAAATAGGATTCAGAGACGGGTGAGGTTCTGCCGGGCTGTGCTTCTCTCCCCAGCAGAGCTCAGCCCCCCAGCTTGCTCTGAAAATGCTGGGAATTGGGGGTGGGGGGTTTGGCTCAGGGGGGTGGTCCCTGGAAATGCCCGGGAGAACTTTCTCATCCCAATTCTACAGGTAAAACCCTGTAACTTTATCATCCTCAAATAATTTGAAAAGAAGCCCCCTGTCCTCTAGGCACACAAAGAATAGCTTGATACGTTGCTAACAAAGCCTCTTAAAAGATAAAGAGCGAAGCACAAGGCACGGAGAGCATGCCTGGCAGGCAGACAGGAGCTGGCCAGTATAGGCCAAATTCTTTAGGAGTTGAGTTTCCGTTTGGGCTCAGCTTTCCCGCAGATTCTATACACCTAAAGAAAACAAACCGTAATCCTATCTGGGGCCCAGCACTCTATTTATTTCACCTGGTGAAAAGATCTTGCCAATTCCTCCACGCTGAAACCCAGCAGCTGCCCAGCAAGGGAGCTGGGCCATGAGTATGTTCTGCATTACAGAAAACTTGGTATTAAAATACAAATGCGGTCTTGCGAGGATGTATTGCGCTTGTACCGCATGAGACTTTCTTCCAGGTTTCTCTCCTGTTTCGCTGTGTGATTTGGATCCTTCTCGCTGCGGTTCCTCAGCCTCCGGTAATCCCGTCATACAAGCTATAATCCGCAGATTACAAGCTGGGGAGGCGTACGGCCTCCGCTCGCCCCCTTGCAGTTGCACGTTTCGCCCTGGTTTAGGGGGGAGCTGGGCAGAGGAACGTGCTGGCCAAACGGAAAAGTCCACCGTTCCTTTAAATCGCTCAGAAATGGGGTGCCCTCCCCTCCCTTTGCCTTCCCCTCCGCCACAGGCTACAGGCTTTGCCGTGTTGGGGTGCAGCTCTCTGTCCAGCCCCGGGGCCAGAGGCTTCACCCATCAGCTTGCCGGGCTCCCAGGACAGCGGCCGCCGCTCAGGGCCCTGCCCTGCGAGCCCCGTGCTGAGGCACAGGATCGATGATGGCGGGCGAGGCGACCTGGGCTGTTCACCCATGGATGCGGGCTCACTGCGGTTCCAGCCGCTGCGCGGGGTCCAGCGCAGCTGGGACCTCCCACCCACACCCTCTCAGGACAGGGCGAGCTGCGTCCCGCAGCAGCGGGGGCACCAGGCACCGCGCCGGAGAAACGCTCCCACCAGCAAAACAAGAGCAGTTGTGTTTCTGGTGAGGAGACAAAAAGCCAAGCATTTTCCACTCTGGTTTCTCTTTCCTGCGTTTTGTTACTGATACCGCCCCATGGGCATTGGGGCCCTGACAGATGAGCTCCGCAGCGGATTAGAGGGTGGCTGTGCTCAGCTGTCAGGGGTTGCCGTCCCTAAGGGAGGGTGCAATCAGATCCCTCCCGTCCCATCCTGTCCCGTCCGGTCCCCTCCCGCTCCCCCAGCCTGTGCACTGGCCCTTGTCGCTGCTGGCGCAGGGCAGGGATGGAGCAGGCACCCGGGCTCCAGGCGTGACCTTCCCTGGCCTCCCCCTTCTCCATCAGGTTCGCCCCGAGCTGAACTTGCCCTTTGGGATGCTGCGGAGGTGGCCCTGAAATCACTGCCCCGAGCAAGCACGGGCGCAGCTCCGCTGCTCACTTTCTGGGCAGGCGCAGGTGAAACGGCGGTGTCTGCCCGGCTGCTGGGAGCGGACGGACTGTTGGAAGGTCCAGCACCATTGAGATGCTTGCGCAGAGTCCCTGCTCAAACGAAAGGGCTGGGTCACTGACAGGTCCCCGCGGTGCAAGGCCACTCCACGGACCGATTGGCTCCAGGGAAAACCTGCGGCTCGGGCAGCCTGCTGCTGTCCACCCCGCAGCCGCCTGAACCCCATCCTCCTCTGAGGTGTCTAGCTGGGAGACTTCTGGATCCCCTTGTAATTAGTAATGCTCAGAAAATAAAGCCCTAAGTATTTGTGGTATTATCACAATCATTTCAGGCTTTCTTTGGAGACGGGTGCTGCTGACAACATCTCCTCAGCTGCTTCCCAGGCTGATAACTCACACAAGTATGCGAGGAGGAACGGCACGGAGATACAATCAACGTTTCCCCAACGCATTAATTCTTAAATACGACCAAAGGGAAGGGACCATTCTTCAGAACTCCCACTTGCTGCAGCTCTGAGCAGAGCCACACTGAGAGCTGCTGGGGCAGCACGTGCGTGAACTTGCTCTGTGGGCTCACCACCGACCGTCGTCACACGCCGTTTCCAGCTTAGAGAGTGTCGGGGCCAAGTGATGCCTTTGGAGAAGCAGGCACAGCTCACCAGCTGTTTGATGGCTCTCAAATAACAAGATTAGGCAATTGTAGGCTGCAGGAAGGATACCAGTAATTACCGCCTGATTGGTAAGAGCGGTAATTAAAGGGCAGCACATTTCAAACTCTTGCAGCACTGGTCTGGTCCACTCTGTGCAGCCATCCCTCCATTTGGTTCTCATTTATGTGCCTCTCCAAGCCCAACCTCCTCCGTACCTTGCCAGGCATCTTCAGCAGCTGGAGCCGGCTGTGGGTGTCTGCTGAGGGCAGCTCCAGGGGCTGGATGGAGCTGTGGCGTCTCCAGCCTGCTGAGCACAGAGGGTCCCAGCGTGGACACTGCTGTCTCCTGGGCATCCTTAGGGTCCGCCGTGTCTCCCCTCACCCCAGAGCTCGCTGGGCTGACCCGCCTGCTTGGGGATATCCCGTGGTTTTGCTCCCTTTGGGTCTCCTCCCCTCTTGTTGCACTGGCGGGTGCACTGGTGTGAGGGTGAGCTCAAGGGAAAGAGGAAGACACAAACCGGTGGCTTCTGTCTTGGTGTCCCCACCCTTCCTTTCTGGGATGAGGCGATGCCCCTGCCCCTGAGCTGCCCGCCAGCGCTGGCTGTTGGCTCCCCGGAGCGCCGAGGAGAGAGATCTGTGAGATCCTAAACGCCCATGTGCTTGTAGGTTTGTTCATCTTCTATCTTTGGTGATTCAGTTTATGTTTTAAAATGTAAAAAGGCCTCCTACGGACATGATGTCTCTATTGTATAAAAATATCAGCCATGGTATTTTCAAAATATCTCCCCCTTCCAACAGGAACTACACGCAGCCAGTGCTCAGCGCCATTCCGACGGCTGCGCAGCGAGTCATCACTGGGCCAGCTGGAGCACCGCAAATATCTGGAGACAATGAGAAGTGCTGCTGTCCTTCAGCTGTAAATGAATGTTTACTACAATAAGGGCATGTTGTCTACCAGATGATGGTTAATAGCGGTCCCCTAAACCGGTTGGGTTAAACTCAGCCGTGATTGAAGGCAGCTGCTGGGATTGATGCATGCTCTGCCCTGCTAAATGCGCTACACCGAGTGATTAGTGTTTTCCGAAGGGAACCATCGATCACCTCTTGTGTTTGTTTATTCCCCAGCAGAGGAGCCGTCCTGCCCGTGGGGTGTGGCATCCGTGCTCTGGTGGGCTGCCTGAGCCGAGCAGCGCGTTGCCATGCGGTTGCCCTCCCAAAGGACTCACTGTGCCAGGGCTGGGGTCTGGCCAGCAGCCGAGCGGCAGGATCCCTGGGCTACACAGCAGGGATGCCCTGGTGAGTCCATGTCTGTGGGTTATCCCATGACTGGGGCTGGGACTCTGGACAGGCTGCCTTGTCCCTGGCAGGCAGGCAGGTGAGCGTGCTGTCGCTGCTCCTCTGTGGGTGCTCCGGCCGGGCCCTCGATGCACGTGGTCCTTTCCCCGCGGGTACCCCGCACCTCCAAAGGCAGTCTGCAGCCCAGAGCGGTGCTATGGAGACGCCTCGTTTCTGTTCATCCTGAGCCGTGGTGAAAGGAAGAAAGGAGCTTTATCCTTCTTAGCTTAAATTTTCAGGATCAGCTGAGCGATGGTGCTGTGTAGCTGGAAGGGACACTGTGGATCTGCTGCGTGGTCACAGAGTTACTGCTCTGCCAAGCAGATATTCAGCTTGCTTGCTTTTTCCGGGGATGTTTGCTCAGACGGTAGCTCACATCACCGGGCGGAGAGGACGCGCTTCAGCCTTCCCTGCGATGGTCCCGCAGTGGCTAGTTAACGACGGGGAAATTAGTCTCTTGGTGGTTCAGTTGTTTCTGATTAACTTAAATATACACACTGAGTCCAGGCTGCTCAGCAGAGCTGAATTTGTGGCCTGTGCGCATTCCTGTGTGGTCCCAGGCGTGGTGGCTGCCAAGCCCCGTCGATCCCTGCCCGCCTGGGATCCCTGCCTGCCTGGCCCGCGCGGGTGACGGCAGCCAGCAGCGAGCTGAGGGCGACCCTTGGCAGGGGAACCGGCATGTGGGGAGGAGGCTCAGCTAACGCGCAGCGCTTTCAAGGGGTCGGTGCATGGTTTTTTCAAGAACATATTTTCTCATGCCAGTACTCGTAGCTGCCTTTGGGAAAGCCGATGACAGCCGGCAGTGCGGAGGGTGCTGCGTGACGGGGAAATGCCATATAGCGACCCCTATAGTTAAGGTTACATGGGAATTTCTATGGGCTACACATTTTCCCAAACATTCACCTGCTGGGCTTAAATTTTCCATGCTTGTTGTTTGCCTGAAGGTGAATTGTTTTCAAGCTTGAGAAAAATTCCTTTGGCTGCGTCTGAGTTATGGGAGAGGAGAAAATACTCTCTTCCCACTGGAAAATCTTTAGCTACATTTTTTTTCCCCCTTCTTCTTCAGACAGGGCTACAGAAAAAGTCTGGAGTCTGAAAAGCCTCAAAACTTGGCCTGGACCTAGCTTTTCCCCAAGCCAAGGACCTCAGTGGGAAGAATAAAGTGAAGGGAAAAAAGGGACAAGAAAGCGGGAGCCTGGGTAAAAGGGGCTGGTGGGGGGGCGTAACTCGATTTGAGCATGCTCTACGCTTCCGTCATTTCTCTCTTCTCTTGTTTTTGGTGATGTCTAATACAGATCCTGAGCTCTGCGCTCACGGCTCCAGTGTGGACAGCGGTGCAGGTCCTGCCCTGGTGCCCAGAGGTCGGGGTGCATGCGGGCAGGGTGGGCAGATGGGGCTGGGGTCCGGTGCGACGGCGGGGCAGCAGCCCGAGATCGAGGAGGAACACCCCGTGCAGAGTTGAGAGGTGTGTGTTTCGTTACATGCTCAGCAAACCAAGAGTCCCTCTCTGTAACCATCTCTCCCTGCTGTAGAGCTTTACTACAAGGCATCAGAAAGAACAATAAAAACAAAGGGTGGGAACTCCCCCTGCTCTAACACCTACAGTCAGTCGGAGGAAGAACTCCAAGCCTGATGAGAACTCTGAAAATGTTCATTCTGAGAAACTTGGGTGGCCTCTTTCAAAGTTTGTTGTTTGGGTTTTTTTAAGTAAGCAAGTTACAAGCAGGATCTTTGTTGATGAAGTTGCGCCATTAAATGAAAGGAATACAAAAAAGGCGGATTCCTACATTGGCTTTCTCCTCCGTGGGACTCATAAAGTTCAAAGACAAGATCAATTTTTTCTGGCTAAATGTGCGGTAAACTGGATCAGGCAGAAAATCGTGTACTGACATGCACATCCCTGCGCGTGTTTCCTGCTCTTTGGCAATCTGAAAGATGCGTTTGAGAATGAAAGACACGCTGGACGCGTGGCCAGCCTGGCCGCAGATGTGTGACTAGAGCAAACACGAGCACGCGGCCGCACGAGTGTGTTATTTAGAGGATGCAAGCGCGTGTGTCCAAAGGCTTGGATCTGCTCGTAGCTCTCTAGCACAAACTGTTAGAACAGCGATTGCGCAATGGTCACGAGCTGTGGCTGGGTACAATGTGTGATACTGACTTCGGTGTTTCTTGACTTTTTAAAGTTACACAACCAGAGCATCACATTCCTGTGATTTTTGCATCTCGTGCAGGCTCCTGCCCTTGGCTGCCAGGTATTTTCTTGAAGAATAGGTGATTTCTGCCTTCCCCGCGCCCTCCCTGCTCCACAGTCACACGTCCTGCAGGTGCCACGGCCACAGGAACTGGTTGTTGCTCGTCCTGCGCAGGGCGTTCTGCAGATGTGCCCGATCCTGCCGCGCTCTGATCTGAGCTGCTTGGCCAAAGCCTCCCGTGAATGGGTGTGAGGTTGCCAGGGACCCCGTCGTGCTGCCCAGCCTGGCTGCTCCTCCACGGGCCATCCTGTCAAGTGACCCTCTCACTGAGGTGGGATGCTCCTTCCCAGCCCCGACCCAGCTGGAGGGCTGCTTTTGTGCTGCACTAATCCCACTCTCGGTGATGAGTTTATCAGTTTCCAGAAGATCCTGCTCTGGTATTCCATGCTTTTTAATTTATGTGATGCTGCTCTTCCAGCTGCTGCAAGCACCACAGAGAAAATGAGACAATATCTGAGAAGTGCCCCCTTCTCCATCCAGAAACTCTGGTGTGAGAGACAGTGTTTGCATTGTGCTCCGGTTTCTCCCGCTGCCTGCTCTCGGGAGAGGCGATCCGGCTCTTGAAGTGGTTTGGGGTGGAACAGAATGCGCTTGTGCTGAAAACAGCAGAGGGATTTTAGTCACTTCTTGAAATGGGGAAAATCGCCTCATTTTTCAGCATTTGGCCTGCGATCCCACACTTCCCTAGCTCTATGTAGGGATTAGTTCATACTTTTTTGGTGTTTTTGGCCCGAAACGAACGCTCCCAGCCAAAGGATAGATAATTCCACTTGTGCTGATCCCCCGGGGCACATGCAGGGCTGCAGAAACAGGAAATAGGAAACGTATTACATACCTTTTCCCCTCAATTTTATTTTCATAATGCATGGAAAATAGCAGAGCTCTGAATTATTTGAAATTTTAGAGTTATTTAATATTTATTTTTGAGAAACAATCTCTCTTTTCAGGGAGGCGTCGCGGTGTCAGACCAGCCGTCTGGCCAGCTCCAGAGCTGGGGCGTGAGGGGTCCGGCGGGCTGAGCAGCCCGGTGTGGGGGTCCCGCTCACCAGGACACTGTGCTGGTGGGAGGCACTGCTGCGGGCGCGCGGGGATGGGCAGCCCCGGCATCGTTGGCCCCAGCTCCTTAGTGAGGGGGGACTCACAGCTCCACAGCCCAGGCGGCTGCTGGCCGCCCCGGCTCTGGCGCAAACCCCCCGGGCGAGGCTGATGGAGCTGGGGCTGCCACGGGCACCCACCCTGGCCTCAGCATTAACCAGCTCCACCGTGGCCCCACCGTTACAGGAGCTGCTTTTCAGCATCAGCATTTAATGGTCAGGAGTTTTCGGCTGAGGGGCTGGAAGGATTGAGGAGCCACCATGCGCGTTGTAAACCAGCCCCGTGCCGTGGGGGTCCCATCGCCAGCGGGAAGGAGAGGAAGGGGAGGAAGGGGAGGAAGGCAGCTCTCTCCTGGCAGCAGCTGCACACACGTTCGCTCTCCTGGGTTTCTCCTCCTTCAAGGTATCGTCACTGCAAAGCAGATCCTTGAGCCCTCGAGTCTCCCCAGATTGGTTTTCTTAACAAAACTGGTGCAAAGCTGTCTGCAGAGGAGATGAAGCTCTGCTCTCAGGTGGGCGCTGGGAAAGACTGGGCTGAGACATCAAGAGTTCTGAGAGTCAAGACAGAGAGTCTGTCTTGTTGGTAAACCGCAGTGCTTCGCGCCGAGGCGTTCTGCATCTCGTGGTGCCTGTGCATCTCTTCCGTTATGGCAAGGCCAGGGCGGGCTGTGTGCTCGGAGGTGACGCCGTGTGCCGGGGCTGAGAACCAGGGCTGCAGCCCTCCTGCTTGTCTGATCCCTTTTTTCTCTGTCTGTAGTTACTGCGTGAGCCCGGTGGATTCCTGGTTCATGTTTGCTACAATAGAAGTAAAATCAAATGCCGTTTGTAGATTATATAAAAAGCAAAAAGCTAAAGAAAAGAATTAATGAAGAACTTATTATCTCAATCTGATGTTTTGGTTTCTAATTTTCTTCTCAAAAAACAGCCTCCCAGATGTGACAATCCACCTAATTATTGCTTGGCCTTGGAGGGGTTTAACCGGCACGTGCTGGGACTTGGACAGTTTCTTATTAGCAGTGGGAAAAGTTGGGACCGAAAAGCCTCGCATTCTGCTGGTGTATTTCTGGGTGTCAGGCACTCCTAAGTGCCTTACATTTTGCCAATCCATTCTGCATCTCTCTAATTTTCAGGGCTTTCAACACTTTCTGGGGAGCAAAGCCTGTGGATAACCCGAGTAAATGACTTTTTCCATGAATAGAGATTGGCCAGGGAAAGCTGAGTGATAAACAGAATAATCCTTTTTGTGCTTTTCCCAGCTCCAATCTTCTTTGCACACCAAATAAACACTCTCAAGCTGCTTAGAGCAAAATCTCTAATAGGCTGTGGTACTCGGGCTGCGCAGGGCTTGGCTGCATGTCAGATGGAGGGACAGGACAGTGGAATAAAGTCCCAAGATTTTTTGCGGAATTAGTTTACATACCCCCAAGCACAGTGTATTTTGGCACTTGGGCTGCATTACAATATAATCCACTAGCACTCAAAATAGCCTTAGCCTCAAAAATGGCTTTTTTCCTCATTTCTCTGGCTTTTCCCAGAGCCCCGTGTTAGGACAGAGAGCTCTGGGCAGTGGGACCCGGGGAACGTCGGGGTTAGGTGGCCGTGAGTGCCCATGTCCCTGCCTGGATCTGGCCCTTAGAAGCCGCTGTGACCTGAGAAGCCAGAGGCAACCTGCTCCTGCCCTTGGTGCACGCGGCCGCGGCTGTGGAGGACGCGCACGGCTGCCCGGGGACGACGGCTCGTAGCCCTTCCCGCTGGGATGCGGCGCAGAGCATGGGGTCCGGAGGCTGGGTGGCTCACATGCTGGGACCTGCTAACCGCCTCTGAAGCATCGTCTCACTCTTTGCCAGCTTTCGTAATTATCATTATTTGGTGTCTGAGGTTTAGTGTTTGTTTGGTTTTTTTCCCCCAAGCCGTGAGCGTAAATATTTTGGGTCAGCATGGGAAATGTCTATGGGCTTGTGGAGCTGCTTTAGCTGCTAGTGTTTCTTCAGGATGTTTTAGGTAACGGTTTGACACAGTTCTTGAAGAAACCAAAACAATTTGAGGCTCAGGCTGTCAGAAGATTTCCCCGGAGGAGCACAGAGGTGAGGCTTCTGCCTCGGCAGCAGCAGCACAAGGGAGATGCTCAAGTCAGGGTTTTAATTTCTGCTTCTGTGCGGGTCCAGTAAAGCTCTGCATTTCCAAAGTGACCAACTTCCTTGGCTTCTGCAAGGGTGCTCTTTATTGGTGTATTAGGAACGGCTGTGTAGAAATAACTTGTGTAAAAACAGAGCTTTTCTCCCTTTCCCAGGGGGGAAATGAACAAAAGCGGGAACTGTTTGACCGAAGCACAGGCCAGCCCTAGAACAGGTGGTAGCTGTTACTGGCGAGTACAAGAATGATTTTGCAAGTAATTAGTTAAATTGCTCAGCCAGCATCTCTCTGAAGAAATGCCCTCTCAAATGCACAGAGCAAATTCACTGAGAAGCGGCTGCTCCGCGTGCACTAACATCCGGTAAAGCGAGGTAAATCTGTTCCGAGATGTCCTCCATGAAGCGTAGCGAGAACTGAACTGCGTACACAACTGCTACTTTTGGTTAAAAAGAAATAATTCCACCCAGCCTGGCTCCAACACCAAAATGGGTTCAGCTGGCCCTGCTGTGCGTCACCTGCCGTTCGCTCATGGACAAGTTCCATGACTGTCGCGAGAGAAGGCAAAATGCTTGTGTCCTTCCCGTGTCCTCTTTTTCACCCCCGTTGTGCACCTTCAGAAAGAAAACGTTTCAGAACAGAGGTGGGGACGTATGTTCTGTTGGAAGGCGTTCCTGCCCGCTGAGTTTCAGCCCCTTCTGGTGTTTCCTGCGTCACCCGCAGGCCTGGAGCTGCTGGCAGGGCGGTTAAGCGCCCTGGCAAGGAGCACAGCTGTACAACGCGTCTCCGTACGGCTCCAGCGGTACGGCATAGCCATGGGGCTGCTCTGCGTCACAGAGCCCGGCTGCCATCTCCAGAGCAGCGTGGCCTCGCCACCGCAGCCCCTCGGTGGCATTTGGGTGCAGCGATGCTATGGCAGCATGGTGGCCACTGGCCCTGAGGCGCGCGGTGGTGAGGGGAGAGGCTGATTCGGCTCCCGCCGCTGCCTGGACATCCAGAAGTCCTGAGGAACCCAGCGTTGTGAGTGTGGGTGAGAAGGTACCTGCCCCTGTGGATCAATGCAGCCTTTCTTCTGGGAAGGGTTTCCTGCCGCCTTCCAGCATAACCTGTCGCTTGTTGGGTTGCGCCTGTGCTGGGTAGCTCGTACCCGAAACCTGCTTGCGGTTACGTGCCAGGAGGGGAGGAGGGCGGTGAGTGTGGTCTCTGCTTCTGCAGAACTCAGCTGTCGCTGTGCTGAGGGCTGTCCCGAGTCACCCACTTCTGCAAGAAACAGTGTCTTGCTGCATTGTGCCTGCTAATTAGCTGTAAGTGATATAATGTGACTGGGATTTCAGCTCAAGCGTGAGCTTCCTCTTCCCAGCTAGCCACGGCGCTTGGCGTGGGTGCTGCTCCCGGACAAAGCGTGCTGGGAACATCCCCTGCCACGGAGTGTCCGCAGCCGGGCAGCTGGCACCAAGCCTGACCTCGCCAGCTTTTTGTTGCTGCCTCCTTTGTTCCCGCGCCCCTGATGCTGTGAGCGCCGAGCACGCGATTCCCGTCTGCCACCCAGCCCCCAGGCTGGCACTGCTTGGCTGCCTCCGGGGACCCAGAGGAGTCCATGAAAACGAGCCTGGCCTTGCTGGGAGCTTCATTCCCTGCTGGGGCCGAAGGTCGGGGCCCCGTGTGTCTCCAGGGAAGCTTTCATGCACGCCTCTGCTTGCCGGAGCGCCTGGTCCCACTGGGGCCGTGCTGAGGGATGGGCTGTGGTGGAACAGAGAGCCACTCGGGGCCACGTGCCTCTGCTTGCGGTTGTGTGTGGCATGGCATTGGCACGGCGTTGGCACAGCGTTCCTCCCAGCCTTTCCTCCGTACCTCTCAGCAGACTCTGTGGCCCCAGACCCCCGTCAGCATGGCCACTCTGGGAAACCCAGGCTGGTTTGCTAGAGGTGCCACAGGATACGTCCCTGACACCGCCTCAACACTGGTGCTGCAAGGGTTTGAGCGTTTGACACTTCCACCCTCCGAAAAATGCGACAAAAATTCATTTGCAAAAATACACCCGGCAAACTCCACCATCTGAAATTAGAAGTGCGATTTTACATCTCAGTGCCAACCGCGGATGAACAACAGGTCACGCACAAACATAAATGGCCGCATGATTAATATTGGATGAACTTTTAAAATTCGGATGCCAACAGATGCACGATAAAATTTTCCCACAAAGTAAACATACAAGGATGGTTCTTGTGCCAGTTTTCAGTTCTGCTACGTGTTACAAAAGCAAGCTAATTGCCGTTAAAAATAGGGAGCAGCAAATCCTCTTACCAGAGAAGCTGCAGTTTCCAAACCTGCCACAGCCATCCTTCCCGCAGCCACATATTCGTAGCAAGATAATCTGCCTGGCCAAAATTTCTCACTGCAAGAATGATATTGAATAGGGATAAGATAGCTGGGAGCTAGGAACCCTCAGCAGTGAGACAGAAAACCAGAATTCAATCTGAAATTTAGGTGGAGAAGCACGTTTCCAGCTTCTCTGTACAGAGCTTGCAGCCTGGCCCTGCGTGCCCTGGAGCTGTGGAAGGGTTTTGCCTCGGGGGTGTTTGTTTTGTGGCAGCAGGGCTGGTGGGGGACAGTGTCCCCCAGAGGGATGCTGTGGGGAGGGCTCCGGGGGGATCTGGGACCACTGGGCCGGTGGGATCCCGGGGACAAGGATGAGGTGGCCGCAGCAGGTGATAGCGAGATGAACTCGGTGCAGAGGAACAAAGCTATCAACAGCCTCTGCTTTGCAGAGCGCTCAGAAGTTTCCTGCCCAGCTGCAGGTGGTGGGAGAGCGGCCCCAGCCCAGCGCCGCGGAGACAAGCAGCAGTCACACACACGCTGGCGCGGGACGATGCGGGATGGGATCAGTTGTAGATGTGGGGCCTGGGGAAAACTTGGCTTAGGAGAGAAACTGCCTTTTTCAGTCTTACCTTCCTTTGTGAGGGGCAGGTAAAGCAGGGTTGACAGACCAGTGGGGACTTCCAAATTGCCGGGAGAGGTCACAGCCGGAGAGACAACCCGATCTACTCGTCATGCACGGGGGCTTGTGCCCCCGCTGCAGAACTTGCTGCTCCCACTTCCCTGCCCTTTGGTGGAGTGACACGGGACCCGCCCAGCCCACGCGCTGAAAACAGCCTTTATTTTCTGGGAAAGGAGAAAAGTTGAGAGCTGGGGAACTGAATGCCCTGATGAAGGGCACCTGCCAGATTCGTGGTCCTGCTGCCCGTCATGCCGGTGATGTATTGCAATAACACATCACGGGAGCAGCGGCATTTGGTGAAGTATGGCTGCCATCGATCACCACGCCAGTGCTGCTCGCACCATACATCAGCGAGGCTCCGGCTCCCTGCAGCGAGCGCCGGCGCAGGTGAGCGGGCAGGATAGCCTGCCTTTGGGTGCTAGGGATGGCGGGGGGACAGGGAAGGTGTCCAGAAGCTGGGGGTACCTTGTGATGCTGTGGAGCTGCATGATGGGAACATCCCTGTCCTAGAGCAGCTCCCCCAGACCCAATGCATCATCCCTGCCCAGCATGTGAGGAGTGTCCTGGGGGCCAGCGGCCACCTCCGTGAGCCAGGGCACCCAGTCCTGGCAGAGAGGAGGAGCGTGCCTCCGTGCCTGCCTGTGTCCCTGCTCCCATCGGTCTCCCCAAGCTGCAGGAGGCACGGTGCAGGCAGGGAGAACACGTCTGTCTGGGGCGGCCAAGGCAGGCGCAGCACTGAGCTGGCTCTCCATCCGTCATGGAGAACCGGTGTGCAGCACAGCCCCACGCTGCAGCACTCACCCCCGAAATCTGGCTGGTCGCTGCGTGCCAGCGTGGGGATGGTCCCCGAGGACGCCCCTCGCTCCGCACCCCGAAGCTCTGGCTCCTGCACAGAGCTTCCAGCGAGGAGCAGCGGGTGTGAGGGCTTGGCTGGTATTTTGTTGCTGGTTGTGCGAATGGCAGCTCCCTCGCTGAAGGGCTGCGAGAAAAGGGGCCTTTTGAGAGCTACAGCAATTTTCCTGGTGAATAGGAGTTGCTGTTCCTGTAACACGAGTTGTTCACACACATGCAGTCATGTCCTGTTTGGGGCTTATGTAATGGGATGGAGGGGCTCCAGCGAGGGACCGACCCTGCGGAGAGGCACTCACACCGTCTTGGGCTGGCAAAACGAGCGGGACTTTTCCAGGCCCTGCTGAGATGTTTATTTATAACTCCCACCGTCTGGCAGAAACCTTGCCAACCAAAACACGCCACGGGTTTTCCAAGGGGTGAGGAGCACTCCTCTCAAAGAGGGTTTTTGAGGGGGGCCCAGGATATTTGATAGGAGTTAAGCTGTAAAATTAGTTTCAGAGCAGCGGGTTGTCTCCTTCCCAGCACGCTTGGCTGGCGGCTGCGGGAGCATTAACCCCTTGCCCGCCTGCTCCCGACCCCTGCGTCCACCTCGCTCCTGTGGCCGGGGCAGCGCGTGCTTGCACTGGGCTTGCGGGGCCATGGGGCAGCTATGGTGACGATGTCCTGCCTGCGGCCCCTGTGGCTCGCCCCCAGCTCCCCGGTGGGACGCCCTGAGCCGTGCCCCCAGGCCCTGCTCTGCAGCTGTGGGAACGTCTTTACCTGCGATTCCTTGCAAAGGTTCGGGTAAGGCCAGAAATGGTGAAGGTATACACTGCCCTGGCCACCGCAGAGAGGGCTGACCCAGCCGTCCTTCCTGCGTCCGCACTAGAAGCAAGGAGCCGACCAGCAGTGATGCCTGGGAGAAGCTGTGAAGTAGGGGGGAGCCAGCAAACGCTGTCCGCTGTCTCCATCGTTAGGTGTTGACGGTGCTGGTCACCAAGAGGCAAGAGCCAGCGATGGGCAGCGGCAGGAACTTCTGGTCTCGCACTTTATCTGCTACCCACCCGTACTCCTCTCGTCCCTGCTGGGCTCTGTCAGCCCGGGATGAATTTCCCGTTGCAGCTGGAGAAGGCAGGACCTGCAAAGGAGAAGAGAAAGATCTGGTTCAGCAAGAGTCGCAGTGCCTGAAAGCCTCAGCGCGGTGTGGATGTTTGCAGAATCTGTGAGCCTTTCTTTTGGGTTCAGCTGTGAAACTAATGTTCTCTTTGTTTTCTGCTGAATGACAATGAATCACTAGAAACTTGGAATCATTTTAAGGATGAATAAATGACACCTTCTAAGCTCCATGTTTATCTACTATTCTGCTACCAGAGCGATTTCATAGCAGAGCTATCAATGAATTTAATTTACATAATGGTTTATCATATACTTCAATATTTCAACCACACTTCATTAGGCACCACCACCAGCAGTTACATGCTCCCTTATAGTTCCTGCAAAGTTTGTGTGAAATGCAGCCTCCACAACTATTAGTGATGCTTTAAAAAAGAAGGAAAAAACCAAAAAAGACTCAAACTACACAGAGCTGTGTTCAAGCAGCCTTTTCAGCTTGGCTCACACAGAGGGAGCTACCCACCGGTGAGCGGTGTGGGGGACAGTGCTGCCCCCGGCGTGGTGGGGACGAACATTTAGTTTTCCCAAACTGAGAGGAAGTAACTTCTCAGTACAATGCTTTCAACTCTGGAAGATAAATTCTGGTTTATTTGGTTATTTATTGATTTATTCCCAGAAAGCTGGAGGAAACGAGGGCCTTGGGTGCCCCAGTCCCTGTGCGTGCTCCTGCAGCAGGAGCTTCCAGGAGTGGGAGGACGGGGAAGATGTGCGCCCGAGCCAGGTCAGGTCAGGGTACAGCTCCAGTGCTTGGCCCTTGATGGATGTCCTCTGCGGGCAAACTGAAAGGATTTCAACCCGGGCTGTTTTAGCACCGCCAGCTTTTCAGGTGAGGAAGCGACAGGCGAGATGCTGCAGAGCACATGGGTTGTGAAGCTCTGGGCAGTGGCAGGAACTGTGTTGGTCCAGGCTGCACCCCCCAGACTCCCCCCGTCGCGGCGCTGGGGAAACCTCTTCTGCGGGGCAGCCCCAGAGCATCCCCTGGCGTGGGCACTGACCAGGGTGGGCTGCGGGGCTGCTCGCTTTGACCACACGCTGGGGACCCTCCTGTGTAGCGGTGAGCGGGGGGCTCAGGACGGAGCGTGGTCTCTTGCCTTCTGCATATGTGCACGGTCAGACCCGATCTACACCAGCCACCGCTCTCCGTAAGCGCAGTCAAACGGTGCTGCTTACTATGGCTACGTGTTTGTATTCTATCTGAGCTTCTGGGGATGAACGGAAACTGTGTCCCGTACCTTCAGCCCCTCCGTCAGCAGAGGAAGAGCCCTGCAGGCACTGATGCGCTGAAGAGGGGTTTTGTTTTGTTCAGTAGTAGGGGCTGTAATCTGGGCATGCTAAAACGAGTGGCGAAACCTCTGTTTCTAACCAGTCCCTGTCTGGTGTGTACATTTTTGAGACCCATAATTCGTACAGAAACAGAGAGTACAGTGAGGTACGCAGGTGATGGCCGAACAGCATTGGAACGGAGCAGAGCCTGGTAGAGCACCCCTGCGTCCCACAGCAGCCATCTCCATCCCTCCTGCGGTTCTCGGGACACCAGTAACGCCTCTCCTCGCCCGGCCCAGGAGAATGCGGGCCGGTGGGGGAACCTGGCCCTAGCAGAGCCGGGCGTCCAGAGTGCCAATCCTGCTTTGGCTGCAGCCAGGTCCGAGCTGCGGCAGGCAAGGATTTTCCTCTGTGCCTGGTACGATGCTGTCGGGCTGGGAGCTGGCTTTCCCCTGCATATGTGTGTCAGCATGTGTGCCACATCTTCAGTAGCGTCTTCTTACATAATTTATGGCAAGGATAACATAAAGGTTATTTTAAAAAGTAAAACAACCTTCCTTACATTTATTAAATTTGCTGGAGCATCCCATATGCACCTTTGCCAGCTCCGGTATTACCCACAGGGGTCTGATCTGCATGTCACATTAGGCAGATGGAATATTTTATTTATTCCACCTAGGCTGTAACAGGGAATTTAAACTATTTGCACACCATGTTTGCGCTCCGGAACACGGCACAGGATGCTGCAGAGTGCCCTGACGTGCCATGTACCTCAAATACGTGAGATGCTGGGGATGTGGAGCTTGGACCAGCGACTCCTTGGGAAACATTTGTGCAGCAACGTAAAGTGACTTCAGTGCTGCCAAGTACATAGACGCTTTGCTACCAGATCCTGTGTTTCTTCATTGGAAACAGGTTTCTGCTTAGAATGAATCGTTAGCTTTTGGTTTAGTTTTTGCATTCACCTGAATTTCACAGTTTTGGCTGTTAAAAGCCAAAAAGTGGATGGAAATGAGGAAGCTTCAACCCCTGATCGGTGCTGGTTAAACAGCGTGTTCTTGCCTTTAGTAGCTTGTCAGGAGAGTGCATTAAAGATTCAGCTGTGCTCTGATAAGAATCATGAAGAATGTATATGTTTGCATTGTTTTTGGCAAGAAACATCCAAATGATCTGTATTTATTATATAAAATTGATTTTTTTTGGCATACATGCTATTTTTCATGGATTTTGGCCTCACACCAACACAAACAGGGTGATCTTGAGCAAAGCCATGCATTTTAAGTCTCCATTTGGAGAATTTTCAAAAGAATTCGGGGTCATGGATTTGTCTGTGAGTTTGCTCTTGCTGCAGATAGCAGAAAAGGTGCCCGTTGCTGTAAGGATTTCATTGACATTTACAGTCCTGCAGCACTGGGAACTCAGACTGGGAACTGGCGGGGAGGTGAGGGTGGGCTCAGGCAGGGCAGGAACCGCTCTTGGTGCCGGTATCTCGGCTCGCTGCTTCCGAGAGGCTCCTCTTCTCCGGAGCTGGAGGAGTTGCTCCGCCAGCAGCTGTCTCCTGCTGGAGCCTGCCCGCTGCCGGGGGGTTTCTGGCACTAAGACCATCGCAGTGGCTTGAGGGGGTCTCAGAGGATGCGGTGATTTTTCCCAGGGGAGCAGGATCCTGGCTGGGGAGCCCGTTGAGCTGAATCATGGAGACACCACCCTGCCAGCTGCCAGGCCGGGACAGCGTGGAGCAGTCCTGGGGAGGATGGAGCCGGCTGATTTAAATCGTGTTGGACTCAGTGTTGCGTAGATGCAAAGTGAAACAGTAATGGCAGGCATATTGTCCTTCATGAGAAATAATTATTTGGAAAGACAACATGTCAAAATGTCCCTCCAGCTCGTCGAAGACAGAGGTGCTCTGGCAGACCTGCACAGAACAGCAGGCGTGGTCACTTCAGGACCAGGAGGTCAAAATTAAGCTTTTTGAATGTCCTTCTCTCTGTGCTTTTGCCCATGTTTTCCAAGCAAAGACAAGGAGCATGCAGATCCCTCGGGGTCGAGCGATGCGCTTACCCAAGACAACAACCAGCGAAAGGCACACGGAACCTGGATGTGGGCAGCTGACTGCTGCCACTCGCACAGCAGATGCCAATTAAAATCCCACGGCCCCTCGTGTGAAGGGTGCTCAGTGACTGTAAGGCGTTGCTTAAAAATGGTGACACAGAGGACTGCCCCCAGCCCTGCTTTTAACCGCCAGCTTATTGGGATTTTCTTATCGAAAGAAGAGCGTTGTAGGCACTGTGAATGGAGCCAGCATCTACTGCAGAGATAATCGGGGGCTCTGGCAACGCCGTGTGGGAAGGCACCCGGGCTGGGGCGGAGGTCGCGCAGGCTCAATCTATTGCTAAACAGTCCTCGCAGAAAGCCCTTCTCTCAGAATTCATTATGATAAAAATTTAATTTGTATGTCTTGAAAAACTCTGTTGAACCTGGAAAACAGCCCTCCTGGAGGCTGGTGAGCTCTTGCCTTTCAGAACATTGTTTGCGGAGATAAAAATATTTCTGCCACACTTGTCACATGTATTTGAAAAACATATTAATCATTTAAACAAATATTAGCTCCGAAAGCCTATAAATACATTCACTGGGAGGAATATACCCTTTGTTGTAATATTACAATGAAAAATATGCTAATATAGTTGCCTAATTGCTTGTGTTTGAATAACCTCTTTTGTGACAATAAATGTTTGTGGCAGCATCATTCAAACAAGAAATGGAGAAGCTGGTGCCAGCGAGGATCACGCCTGCCTCTGCCATCGCTCCTGATGTGAGAGCAACAGCGTTCTTCCTCCTGTGTCAGGAGCCGGTGTGGATGGGGTATAGGCGATATTTACGGACTCTCTGTTACGGACCCTTTCCAGAAAACCCTCACCCTGTCCCAGGAGGCACCTGGCGCCCGGCCCGCTGCCGGGGCTGCTGCCGCACCCAGCGCTGGACCCCGGTGCCCCGGCGGGCACAGGCGCTGCGAGGCCGCATGCGGGGATGGGCAGGCGCTGTGGGAACAGGGCCACCCTCACAAAGCACCCTTTATTCTGCTGCTTCCCATGGCTTCTGGCTGGCAGAGATAAGGATCGGGGCTCTGGTTACAGCTGGGGCTCAGCGTTGAGCCGAATATCACAGCAGGGTCAGTTTTTCCTGGAGGTGAAATCACTTGGGGTAAGGTAACAGAGCATCGCTTGCGAGTTGTTTGCCACGTCCTCTGGCTCCGTGGCATTTCTGAGGCTGGGCTCAGGCTCTGGCACTCGTGGAAATCCTCGTGTGCAGCCTCTGCAGCTGGCACAAATGGGGGGTTGTTGTTGCAGCTCGGTGGGAGTTAATGCCCAAAGCGATGCTCTCTACGTGGGAAAGGACTCTCAGGGAGAGACCTGGCTCGGCAGGGACTCCTCTCCCCAGATATTATCTGCCGTTCCAAGCCTGAGAAAGCAGGGAGGTCTCCCTCCCGCCCCTCCTCAGCCATCAGCAACGCCCAGAGAGAGGAAGAGTTAAACGTAACGGCACTTAAGGAAAATATTGTAAAGTCCTCTTGAAATTCCCATCAAGCTCAATTAGCAGGGCAATGATATACCTAAACAACTGGAATGGGTCGACTTTTTATGCTTTGCTGGATAGCTTCCAAGTTGATAATGAAATTGCACCGGGCTGCAAGATAAGTGGCTCTGAGCATCTCCTGCGCGGAGCTTGGGAGGCTGACGGCCGGTGCCACAGACACCGTCTCCTGGCCAGGACCCCCACGAGCCGCTTCTCACTGGGACCAGGCTCTGGGCACTGGCGGTTCCTCTCCCCACAGCGTCTGCCCCCACACAGCCAGCTCCTCCTGGGGGTCTTCCCAGGGGGAACGTTCTTCCCGCAGCGGCTGGGCCCCACGTCGCCATGGCCAGCCCTGCTCTGGAGGGGCAGCTCTGGTAGGGGGCTGCAGGAGCTCCCCTGGAGAGACACAGCTGTGGGGAACCCACCCTCACCAGTAACGCGATGAGATAAGGAGCAGTGGCTTCAGGAGGAGTGATGCTGTCTGGGAGGTGGGAAGGGTGGTGAGACCTGTCTGGGGCTGGGTGGGTGGTGAGCCAGGGGCTGGGGTGGGCTCTGCTCCCGCTCCCTCCCCGCCTGCGTGTGCCCAGCTGGCAGGAGCACAGTGATATATTTTTTAACAAAGAGTTTGCTTTCCAGAAAATATAGTTCTGGGATGAGTGACAATATTTGTTAATTTGGATTTAATCTGGTGACTAGTGGGACAAAATAAAAAGTGAAAGGGATATTTTCAGCAAAACAAAGGCTTGGTTTTCAGTTTTGTCAAAATGAAGCATTTGAACCTTCTGTTCTAGAAAGATGCTCTCTTTCGAGATAAAACGCAGTTTGATTAACAAAAGAAAATGAAAGTGGTGGGAAGGAAAAGCAGCGTCCAGACCTCACAGAGCAGGTAAATCCCTCGAGGGGCTGGTTAGGAGGCCGTGAGTGAGGCACTGACAGCACCTGCCTTGGTGCGCAGGGCTAGAGAGACTTTAGAAATAAAGAACTTAATGCACAAAGACGTGGTTGCCAAGGGGACTGCAGCTGGTGACTGCGCTGCCTTCCTCTGCTGGCTCCTGCCCGTGTGGCAGTGGGCGATGCTCGGCGATGGGGACCCCCTGCCTGCGGCTGGCAGTGGGGGGGAGCGGAGCTGGCATGGGCAGGGAGCTGCCAGGGCCAGTGAGGGCACTGCGCCTGAGAGCTCCCCTCATACAGGTCACTTAGCCGAGACCTGGCCAGCGTCTTCTCCCGTCGCTCCAAAGCGTTTCTCTGCTCTTCTGGTGCTGTAGCCAGGCTCCAGCATCTCGGTGCCTTTCCACCGCTCTCATTTGTGCCTTGATGCTCCAAGAGCCCATCTATTATTCTCCTGCTCATCGTGCTCCCCTCCTTGCTCCATTCTCCTTTGGCTCTGGGATCCAGAGTTCAGCTCCGCACGGTCAGCGCTGTCTGAGTGTGGTGTCTCATCTCGCACATGTGGGTAAGTCAGCCATGGAATTATCCTGTAATGTGGAAATCATACCATTTCTCTCTGATCTTCCCTGAGCTTAGCATTTCATCTCGCTTATACTAAATGCAGCATGACTAAGTAGGCAAGAAAGGGATTTGAGCCCTTTTGTTACTTAAAATGTGAATTAGATGTTCCTGAGGGAAGTTTGTGTCACATTTGCAAGTTAAAAATGCATCAATTATCTGTGCACAGACCCCTTCCAGCGTGGTGGCGAGGGAGGAGCGGAGCTGGTGCCTTCAGAGGCCCCACGCCGATGGAGCTGCTTGCGTGCTGGTGGCACAGTGCCGTCCTTTATCCCGGGCTGGGGTGCACAGTCCTGCTCCCTGCGCAAAGGAGGCCTGGAAGTTAGATCCCACATCACAGCTGGAGCAGGTCGTCCCCGTGCTTTTCCAGAGGAGCTGAGACTGTCTCCAGGGATGGAGGTCCCCTGGCCACTGCTCCGGCACTGGACTACTCTCGCGATGAAGGACTGCTCCCTACATCCAACTGGAATTCTGCTTCTGTGCAAAGACTGCGCTCATGCAGAAGCAATCAGTGTTTGGAGTGAGCAATGTTGTTCCACGTGTTGCTTAGAAAAAATAACGAAAGGGATTTTCCCCTGCCTGGCTCTCACCAGCTGGGTTTGAACAGCGTGTGTGGGCTGGGTGGGAGCTGGGGGCCATCAGTGCCCAGCGGGCTCCGGGCTGTGCCCGCGTTTCCCTTAAGCCCCGTGCCCTGTGGCCGCGGGAGCTCCACCGCAGGCCAGTGCCCATGCTGCAGGAGCGGAACGGCTGACTGGGAGCCCAGCGCCCCGTGCTGCAGCATGGAGGGCTCTCAGCCCCCTGTGCGAGGCCTCTCTGGGAACCAGTCCTCACCGGAGCGACGGCAAGATCGTATGCTCCCATTGCTGTCACTCGCACTTCCCTGGAGTGCTGTGAGTATGGAGGGCACTTCAGCGCCGGGTCCGTGACAGGGACCCCCTGTAATCAGCAGTTAGCACGATCCGCTGCGGCTCTCGCCCTCCTCGTTGTCTCCCGGCTGGCAGTGGGGTGAGTGCGAGGCGTAGCGGCACTCTGACTTGCGGTATAAATTGCGCTGCTGCGCCTCGTGAAAGGTCAGGCTGAGTGGCTTGATGAAAGGGATTGACCTGCTGAACAGCTCTTCAGCCTCTTCAAGGACAGCCAACTGCGGCAAGGCAGAGCGGAGAGGCTGAGCTAGAGGAAGGGGGAAAACGGGCATAAAACCCCTCCATTTCCTACCCTGGATTATCCATCGTGGGCTGGAGCTGCGGATGGAGCCAGTGTGTGCCGAGCCACGTGCAGCCAGGCTTTTCCCTGCTCTGCCTTGGTCTGTGCGGTCTCTGCCTCCAGAGATCTGTGAGGGAGCCAGCTCTCGTTCCCCCCATTGTTCTCCTGATACCAGCAGAGGAGCTTGGACTCTCCAGTGCCTGCAGGGCAACATAAAATCGGGAACGCTGTGTGATGTACAGTGCTGTGAGCCCTGCTGTTAGCGATGTGCGCCTGCTCCTGGGGTGGCAGGAGCTGAGAAAACGGGCTGCGGGGCTGCGGGATGGGGGCTGCTGGAGCACGGCGGAGGCAGGACCCTGCTTTTCTGGCGACAGACTTGACTGATGTCATCTCAGAAAGCACTCGCAGGAAAACTAACCTGGTCTGAGCCTCCTGTGGCAGAGAGCACGCATCCGAGCAGCCGGAGGCATTTCAGCAGGAAATGGCTTTGCAGAGTTCCTCTGTCCCCGCTGCCCACCTTGGCTCCTGCCGGAGCGGCCTTGGCGCCTGCGGACAGAGGGCTGAGGGCTGGCTGTGAGGCAGCATGGGGCATTCCGAGCCTGCGCCTACCTCCTGCCCTTCCATGGCGAGGGGACCTTGGGATGCCACTGCAGGATTACAGTCAGGCCTCCCTGCTGATGGGAGATCCTGGCTGTTACCCCAGCTGAAGACCACAGGTGACCTGTGCCGCGGTTTTGGGGACGGAATTACGGGTATTTGTTCAGAAATGATCTCCACCATCCAGCACAGTGCAGTATGTCCCGTTTATGATCCAAAACACGAGCGCTCCCAGGCAGTATTATGGTGGCACCAGGACACACGGCCACAGTGGTTTGTGTGTGGTGGGAATTGGCACGCTGGCTGCACAGTTACACGGCAGTGATGGACTCACAGGTAACACTGCTCTCTCCTTAAATTGCACGGGCCATAAACACCAACGTGTCAGTCATTTTTTCAGTAAGGCCGTATCTGCAGCTTTCCCCACCCAGGAGCCATTTGCGATGCTGCTAAAGCAGCGCAGAAATGTCAGAGGCATCAGGGAGAGCAGCAACACCCGGTGCTTTCCCGGCACTGGCTCGCGGATTTCCTTAGGCACAAACCCGTTCACACCAGCGCTGCAGCCCCTCGGCCCTGCTTCTCGGCGTGTCAGATCTCATTTGTGCTCAAGGCTCTGGTGACGACATCTCTCCAGATAAATTATTCCATTGCCCGATTGACCTCTTGCTTATGAATACTTTGCCCTAATGTTTTAGTTGAATTTTCTCTTTTCTATTTTAGGGCTCTTACTCTTTGATGCTGAAAATCTCTGTCCCTTCCTATTTTGGGCAGTCCTCTGTTACTGTGCCGCTTCTGGGCTATTTCTGTGCGAGACCTGCGGGTCATGGAAACCGCTGCCGGGGACTCCCGGCTGCAGCGTGTTTTGGTGAAGGAGACGTTCTTCAAATGCCCTCAGCGGGGAGCAGCCAGGTGTCTAGCAGGTACGTGTTGAGAGATGCGAGAGCCGTAAACAAGACCGGCAGTTGCTGCGGGAGCTTTCTCCCTGTGACGAGCGGACGATCGGCCGGCACGTCCTCACTGGGGTGAGGGGATGGCAGGCAGAGGCCGAGCAGGCTGCTCTTTCGGGGTGGAACCTCACAGTCCAGCTCACGCAGCAGAGACGGGTCAACTGTGTCCGGCAGAAGAGGCTCACCTGGGCACAGCCCCTTAGAAATCCTCCCAAAATGCAGAGAGCAGCACGCCCAGCCCTTTCTTTCCTGGTAACCTTCTCAACCCCGCCGTTTGCTCTGTCTGCCGGGGTCCATCCCGCACGGCTGTGCTGCTCGGGGGGCTCAGCACAGTCTCCCAGTTAGCATATCCCAGAGTGCCAGCTGCTCTCGGGGGATGCTTGTGTTGGACCCCAAACCTCCATCCCACAGCTGGGCATCTCGGGGGCAAGACCCACTGGGTGCCTTGCAGGGCAGCTGGCCTTGCGGGGGTGAGCGTCGGGGCAGTGTGGGGACGGGTGTCACCCAGCCCCACTGAGGGACGGGGTCCCAGCTGCCTGCGGGGCCTGGCAGCCAGATGCTGGGAGGAACGGGGGTTTCTGCGTGAAGCTCAGCTGCAGGAGCAGCTGAAGGAGAGGCAGCATTTTCCCTCCAGCCCAGCTGCGGTGCTCAGCAGCCTTTGGGAAGGATCCCAGCTGCTGGAAGTGACAACCTGACTCAACAGGCTGAATCGGGAGCTCTTTCCAGTTCCAAACACTCTTTCTCAAGATGAAAAAGGTTAAAGAAACCCAGCTGCTTTCCGAGCTCAGCAGCTGAGCTGGAGGGTGGGATAAAGGCTCCCTGGGATGGGAGGGAGATGCAAACACTTTGTCTGCCCTTTTGGAAAAATGCTCCGGGAGTGTTATCTCTAAACAAACAAAGATGGTGTGGGAACAAGCGGCGTGGTCTCTGTTTGGATCTGTGCCTCCAGTGTTCCCGGGTCCCGGCACTCACCAAAGCTGGAGGACAAGGGCCCGGCAGAATGACTGGCTCCCATAGTCAATGGCGATGAGAAGCTGTAGGTTTTCTTTGAAAGGAAACTTCTATTCCTCCTGCTTGCAGAAAAGAAACCTGGCAAACACGACCTCTGAAGGCATAAAATGAAACAGAATCCAATGGCGTTATTTTGGAGGGAAAAGGGAGAGGGAGATTGGCACAGCCGGGATCCCTGCCCGGGTGGGCACTTTGGGTGCGGGCGGAGGGGAGCAGGTGAGGCCGGAGCAGGGACCGGCTCGGAGCATCCCTGCGCTGCGCGGCCTGAGTCTGCTCCCAGCTTCCCCTAAGGAGAGCTACCCCGCGCCTCCCGGAGCAGCTGCGCACCGGGAACCCTGGCTCTCATCCAGCGGTGGAGCAGAAAACTGGTTGCATACTGGACGTTTAACCACCATCGATTTTCACTGTGTCCCTTTAAACCTGATGGAGCTAGAGTTGCACAGGGCACTCTTGGGACGGAATTGCTGCCACCTAATTGATTTTGATTTTATTTTCACTGCAGCAGTGTAATTATGAAAGCCAGCCATAATTATTGAAACACAACTAGAAGTATTTCATTATTAAAATACCCCTATGACTTATTATTAATTCATTAAATAAATTTGGATTATATCCCTCAATAATTAATGCACTGAAGTTTATTCTGTGAACTCTTCCTTTTACCAGTAATGTGTCAGCTGTTGGTATTAAAGGGAAAAAATCCCACCGAAGTACTGGGAAAAACAGACAGGTCATTATCAAGTGAAATGGGACCGAGAAGGCTTTGGTCTGGTTTGAAACCAGTCCTACAGAAAGCAGTGGAGCAGAGTGTGCCTTTGGGAAACATTTCCGAAATATCCTGAAGGACGGCTCAGCGCTCGTCCCTCCGAGCACGGGCAGTGCTGCGGATGCTGTGACGGGAGGTGACCCTCAGGGCTTGCTGGGGAGAGGGGACGTTGCTGGGACAAAGGAGCTGCTCTCCTGGGAAAGGTGGCATTTGGGCCAGTGCGGGGTCAGATCCTGCTGTGGTTTGTTCCCCCTCTGCGTCCCTGCCGGGTGGTGCGGGAAGCGAGGCTGTGTCCCTCTGGATGGTTTGGCTTTGGGGAGCTGCTACCTGTTTACAGCCCCAGATCCGGGCGGAAGAGCGGCTGCGTGCGCTGGCTGGAGCCAGCCCGAGGGCTCTGGGGTTTGCTGGGGACCCTGCTTTGGTGGCTGTGCCCACCCGAGAGCCTGCGGCAGAGCACATCTGTAACCGCGCTGCTTCCCAGCTGCCGCTGCCGCAGGAAGCAGTCACCGATTATGCTAGCACAGGATAAAGCTCAGCTTTCCCACTTAGCACGGCTGAGTTTCGCACGTTGTATTTGATGTGTGTTTATAGGAAAAACAGACAAAAACATTGACTGAAAAAATGCGTTGATTCAGAATCTGCACTCTTACCACACGGCTTAAGCCGAGACGGGGGAGAAAAAGATTTCAGCCAAATACTTGTATGGTGTTGCTGTGGAAACTGCAGTTTGAAAAGTAAACAGCTTTCTGGGGAAAGACTGCTCCTCTCTGCACGATGCTGTCCCCCCATTCCCTTCCCAGGGCTGCAGCGGACACAGAGGAGGAGGAGGAAGAGGGGGAGGAGAAGGTGATGGTGGCCATGGACTCTGCTGGGAGCTGGGAACATCTCTGACCTGGGGGGGAGGCTCAGCGTCCCAGAACTGGAGCCCAGGCCTGGGTGCCTGAGCAAGGGGCTCCGCTCTCTCCCCGCGTGCCGCTGCTCCTGCTCGCTCCCTCCGCTCTTCCCTGCAGCTGGAGTGGGCTGGGGGTGCATCCAGGCTGCCCCCACAGCCCCAGCACAGATAAAACCAAACCAAACCTGCCTCTGTCAACATTCTCTTGAAAACATTGACGTCCCAGCAACAAATGAACTCCCCTAAACGAGAATTGTCCTGATGCAGTGTTAAAGATGAAGGGCAGCTGGCAGCCCGGGTGACCGCTTCAGCTCAGCTGATACAGCGACTGCCGCTTCCCACCCGACGGGTGCTCCTGGCTCTCCTCCTGCCCGGAGCCGCAGCGGCCGGCTCTGGGAAGGGATCTCCTTGAGGCTGTGCGGCTGGAGATGCCCAAGTGGCACACGATGTCCCACTCTCTCCTAGGCAACTGCCAACGCTTCGTTCCCAGACCAGGGCAGACGAGGACAGGGGTTGCCCTGCAGAGATGTCGAAATGAAGCAGAGGTAAAGCGAACGCATCTTCCCACCATCCCAGCTGTGTTCTCCGTCACGATGCTGTTTGTCCTGGTGTCAGGGACTCCTTTTCCCTCTGTCTTCTTCTGCCAGGCTGAACTTCCCTTTGGCATTTGTGGTTGTCACTTTTCCTGGTATTTTGGGCAAACTGGCCCTTCCCGCAGGGACGGGGGGTGCTGAGCTTCCCCGGGAGCTGCCGAGAACCCGGGCGCTGGGGCGCGAATGCTGAGCACTGGTGGGAGTAGACAGGGAAAGGCTCGTGGTCGCAGCGGGGAGATCCCGGGAAACTCCGAGAGCAGTCAGAACACAAGGAAACAGGCTGTCCTAGAAAAGCCAAAGCTCAGAGCTTCAGAGAGAAAAATGTGAGCAGGCTCGGGGTCTAGAGAATACCGCTCACGTGCAAAGGGTTTCTAAAGCAGAAATGGGAAAAATACATGTGCGTAAGGGTCTGCATGATTTAACGTGAATGATCATATTGCTTATGTGAGTCAAAGATGCTTGTGTTCAGGAACTCTTTGAAGTATTTATTGTGCTATTTCCTAAAGAACTAAACTGCTAATTCAGAGAGCTCAGCTGGATTTGCTGTTGTCTGTCTGGCTGGGTGAGACAGTTGGCTTTGCCAGATCTCTGTGTTTCTGCCGGCAGATGTGGTACGTGTGAACAGATCAGTGTGCTCACACGCCAGTCGCTCTGACTTGTGCCGGACCCGCTGGGACCAGGCGGCACACACAGCCGCACGCGGAACACGGCAAACAGCCTGGCAGGATTATTTTCATAGTTTAGCTGGCCACGTCGCAGAGCTCTGCTGCAGCAGTCAGAAGGATGTTCTTACCTTTGGCCGCCTTTATTGAGAACTGCTGCTAAAATAAGATGAAGCTGCTAAAAATGTGTCACAACACACCAGCTTCAAGGTTTTCCCCTGGGATTTGAAGCACCGCTCTGGGACCCAGCCACCCCAGTAGTTCCTCAGCCTTCGTGTAAACCTGCTTTTTGTTAGGGAGGAAATCCTCATGAACACCCAATTTTAAGAACAAACAAGCCTTCCAAAACTGGTGCTTTCCAGCCCCCCTGCGCTTGCTTTGCCATGAGGTTTAGTTATCAAGACACATGGCACAGCAGCACCGATTCCCTCTCCCAAAGCTCCTTTTCTAGCATCCTGCGATTCTCTGTGACCTCAGAGGGTAAAGCACTTAAGTTGCCCTTGAAGACAAAAAGAGAAAGTCTTGTTTGAGGTGAAGTCGGTATCTATCCAATTTTCAGCTGCCGTCACATCGAAATGAGAAATCTGAGGCAGAGCCAGGCACAAATAGCTGATAACAGACTTTCAGGTGCACCTCCTCACTTATCGCTTCGAGGGTCACCTCTGTTTCTAAAGACTTGTTTTCCTTAAAAAAAGATTGCTTAGGACATTTAACAGTGTGGTGGTGTGATAACAAAGCCCTGCGAGGCTTTAGTTTTATCCCTGCGCTCCTGCAGAGATGCAGAGTCTCCCAATGCCGGTGTTCCTGAATTTCTTTCTGAAATGGTTTCGTGGACCAGAGCTCTTCCTGCGGGACCCTCCCTGCCCGGTGGCTGTGACACAACAGCTGGTGGGTCCTCGCTCGTCCCTGCATCCAGGACACCGGTCTTCCACCTGCAGCCCCCTCGGGACGGGAGGTGACCCTCTGGGGACGCGAGACACAGGCCCAGCCCGGCGCAGAGGAGCGTTATGAACCGACTGAGACACGCTTTGTTTTGAAACAGGGCGTGTGGCACATACGGAGAGATGCACGCAGACTGGCGCACAGATTTGTTTAGCAAACAATAACCTGTGTTTTGTGCATGAATAAATAATCAACCTTCTTTAAAAGAAGAAGAAGAAAAAAAACTTTTGCTGTCTACAAACCTCTCTTCCCTGTCTGCTGGGCACGGTAGTGCCCTTGAGCCCTGTGACTGTCCTGGGGCTGAGGGGGCACCTCTGATGCTCTCCCTTCCCAGCGGCCATCCCCACGCGGACGTCGCGCCCAGGGGAGATCCCCTCTGCACAAACACGCCAGGTTCAGGGCTAAGGAGACGGCTGCAGGCTGTGCTGCCGGGGAGCAGGGCCCCCACCTTCTCTTGAGCGGCTGCTGGCTCCGTTCTCACACTCCAGCACAATCGTTTTCTGTGCTGCATTTCCTCGTGTCTGCTCTAGCCCAGATTTCTGCGGAACGAGCAAAGCCTCTCTCCCATCTGCTCATGAGATCATTCCTCCGTCTGAACAATCCAGCTCCAAGGAGGCTTTTGTGGACAGCCAGCCTGCGAGCCCTCCGTGTACTCCATTTCTGCCTCTGCTCTCAATTGGACTCAGAAACGCTGCGAATACACGCGCTGTGTCAAGGCGCTGCAGTTTTGCTTGGCTGAGCGAGGCGTTCTCTGCTCCCCAAGTGTGCGGCCCAGCAAGCACGCCACTTTCTTGTGCAGGGTCGATTCCTTTCTCCGTTCAGATCAGCACCAAAAGGGCTCAAGTTCCCTCTCCGATTTGTGCCACTGTTGCTCCTTGGTCTTCTGCTGCTCCGCCTGTTCAGACTTCTGGCTCCCTGAGGCTTTACGTGTTGAATTGGTTCTCTGATGCTGAGGATGCTGCAGGTTGGGTGGAATGGGTCCCCTGTTTCCCTGCCCTTACGCTGAGGAGCGAGTGCTGGAGAAGACAGAAGCCCGGGGAGTTCAGCAGGAGGAAGCTGAGGAAATCAGCCCCTCAGGCTGGGAAGCTGGCACAGCCACCAGGACCTGTGTGCTGAAGGGGAAGGAGCTAAATTCAGGCAAAGATGGTCAAACTGGCACCTTCCCGTGCAAGGGAATAATTGTCTGTGTCTGCGGAAGCCCTGAGCACTGGAGAGCCACCGAGTACTGTACATTAAACAAATAAATATTCTCCCACTGTCTCTCCAGAGCGGTTCCTACTCTGCCTCATGCTGAAGGGGAATAAGGAGACAGTGGACACAATTCCAAGGGTGCCTCACTGTCCGTCAGCCCCACAGTCAGTCATGGAAAGGCAGATTCTGAGCCCGGGGAGGATTTCTGTGAGAGCTCCTGCACATGCTGCCTGCGCTCCACCCTCCCGCCCTTCGCTCTTCTCCGCTCCAAAAGCATTTCTCCTCAGTGCCAAAGAACAACTGTGAAAAAGGAGCCGAGGCCCCAGCCCCATCAGGGATGAATAGGGTAAGAGAAAAGGGAGGAACTTGGGTTATGTGTGACTTGAACAGAGCGCGCCAAAAATGTCATCCCTGCAGCAGGGAAGGAGAACTCTCAAGTATTTTCATACCGTTGTTATTTCGTCTATATGTTTTAGGATACATTTGGCTCCTGCGCAGACCTCCCCTGTTACTGCACACGTACAGCCAGCCTGCAGCTTGGCTCCAGCTCTTGACCTGGAGAGCAGACCTCACTGCTTGCGGGGACCTGCCGCAATGAACTTCCCTTATTTCTTCTTCTGCAGAGTCCAAGCTCCTCTTGCCATTGGCATCAAGTTTCCGTACTCCTATAACATTCCTGTCCTTGCCAGTCGGACCTGCTCCTGTTTCCTTTGTCACTGCGCAGCCCGTTGTCACCTTGGGGCAAACCCAAGCACAGGCTGGAGAGAACCTGAGGGTGAAGATGCCGACACGCTGCAGCAAAGTGCCTCCCTCCTCCTGCGCCGCAAGGCAGTGGGGCTCGGCCTCCCAGGCAGGATGCCGGCTGTCCCTGCAGCTCCTCCACCGTTGCTGCCAAGCAGGGCTGCGCCCGGCCGCCGTGGCACTGCTGCATCAGGCTGGGGCACATTGAGCCATCCCACTCGGTGCTGGTCAGCAGGAGCGTGTGTGGGTTTAGGATGAATGGTGGATCCTAAATAGTGACCAGCCCCCAGGCAGAGCTGCAACATCCCATCATCCCCAAGTTTCCAAGGCCAAATATGAGGCAGAAAAAAGGATCTTCCATATGTGCCTTGGCAAACACTCGCAGATGCACGCCCAGATGGCAGCTCCCACTCTGCAGTACCTTCTCCCTGTTCTTTTCACGGTGTTGGGAGCTTTCTTTGGTATCAGATGCTGAGTGCGTGTTTGCTGTTTACGTGCAGAGACTGGAGCTCCTATTTCAGAGCAGGGGAGGCAATGGAAGAGCAATCATCTGCGCTGATTGCTAATTTGAATACTTATTTTTTTTTTTTTTTTAGCTCCAGCATCAGCAGATCTACCTTTGAACATGGAACAAGGACAGGGCAGAGCCTCCCGGGTGCAGCCAGAAGCGTGGTTTGGGCATCCCAGTTCGGACCAGTGGCCCAAATGGAGATCAGGACGCTGGGATGTGGCTGTGCCTGCTGGGCTCTAGCCTGTGGATTATGGGCACCGACTTCCAGGAGCACCAAATTCATCCAATTTAAATAAACAAATCCTGAAAAGAGGGGTTTGTAATTGAAATGCTGAGAGGTTCTTATCGCTAGCATCAGAGGGTGCAGTGCTGTAATACACAGCCCCTCTCAGGTGCTAGGAGTTATTGAGGTTGCTCCACATCTATGACAGTTTAATCAGATCCTGAAAATCAGGGACATTATATTTTGCACCTGCTCATGGAAAAAAATGAATGATGCGGCTCCCCGTCATGGATCTTTTATGCACAAGGCAGGCTGCTGAGAGTACATAATTCAGAGGGAAATGGAATTACACCATGAATGAAGACTAAGCCCAGAGCATGGCTGAATGTCACACTGGGTGGAAGAGGAGCATCTCTTCTTTCCTCTTATCCAGCCTCGACAGACGAGATGCAGGTGAAATTGATGAGGCTTCTTCCACTCCCAGGGAAGAAAGGGGGCTGCGAGCACCAGATGCACCTGAAGATTTCCAAGAGAGTATTTTGGAGATGAGTTGCCTTGGTCAGGATTACGAGGACATGGGGACAGATACATTTGCTTTCCTGTTCCTTTTATAATCTGGATATGTGTGAGCATCCTTGCTTGCTTAGTTTGGGCATTTACTTATCCTATTGTCAGTACTTAAAATGTGTGAAAAATACACAGCCCGAAGCTTTAAATACAAATCCCTTCAACTTATAAGTGGCCTTAACATCTGTGAAAGGTTCTGAGTCCTCAGACAAGAAGCAAAATAACGGATTTACTTTTGATTTCTAAAACACCACCCAGAGGTGAGGAGTGAATTCAGCAGATATCAGAAAGGATTTGCTTTCATTTTCCCGTGGAAGAGCAGAAGCAGAGATGTCAAAGAGAGTTCATCGTTCGAGTGCATTCATTATCTGTCCCACCTAGGACGTGGGAACTTCTCCAGAAAACCACCACCCGCAGAACAGCCCCTTGGAGTGCGGTGCAGGGCATCTGCAGCTTAACGGTTCCTCCTCTACAATCTACTTACCGCAGGGACATTAAACGTGCAGAGCACACGTACGCAGTGGCCACCGTAAGGCAATAAACACGCACAGTTCCCAGTCAGCCGTCAGACGCTGACGTTTTTCTCTGGTTAATCAGTGAGCAGAAAGTAACATTGCTCATCGGGACCACTGCTGTGTGTGCTCCCCCAGACCCCACGCAGCGGGACGCGCTCGTTCCCAAAGTGGTCACAGCAAAGGTGTCGCTCCCCGGTTCAGGCAGATCCGCCTGCACCATCCCCAGCCCCCCCAGCGGCAGCAGCTCTTACCGCCCACCAAGCCAGAGCGGTGAATTCTTGCTGGGCGCTGGTGGCCCCCAAATCCCTAGCAGGAAAACAAGCTTACCAAACGCTGCGTAAGTACTGCGGAATAACGAGTGGAACTGGGGAGGCCACAATCCGGTCACAGCAAGAGAGGATAAGATGTTCATGGCAGGTTATTTGCTCGTCTCTGCAAATAGAAATGGTCACATCAAAACAGGCACAGAACTTCCATGGCTTTTCTGGTGTTTAATATTTGAACTACAGCTCTCTTTCCCCTTTGCTCTGCCTTGGGTGTGGGGAGATCAGACAAAGGCAGAGGCACCTGAGGAGCCCTTTCCAGCAGCTGCCATGCCTTGTCTCTTGGCCCAGGAGGGTCTCCAGACCAGTGACAAGGCCTCCTGAGCGGGCCGCCCTGTATGCCAATGGAGTCTCATGGCCATGGATCATCTCTCTTTGCAGACTCTGGATGGCCTCCTAACAACCAAGTATGGGCAAATAGCCCAAAACCTGCCCGCTCCCCTCCACAACTAGCACTAGCCTCTTCATCTTTTTTCTGCACCTGGCTGCTTGCCACAAGGTGTGGCACCCTGCGGGATGCTGCGGGAGCAGGGGCCAGCCCAGCAGCCAAACAAGTGGTCTGTGATACTCTGATCCTCAGCAGAAGCCCCGGAAGCAGCAGAGTGGTGGGACAGGAACATTTTCCCACGCTCAGAGGCTGCATTCCCTTTTTCTCTTCTGAAGCCCTTCAGTTTTTCTCTCTCAGTTGGAGCCAGTTGTCATCCTTCCACTCATCCCACGTTGACTTTTTAGTCCTCTGAAAGCCTTTTCATTCCTTTTCTGCCTTCCTGAAATAGCACATGCTTCTGCTGGCATTTTCCCGGCTGCCACGTGGGAAGAAAGCCTGCCCTCTTCAGAGATTTCACACCTCCGGGAGGAGGGTGTGCTTCCCATCAGAGAGCAGTCGCTGCTGGCAGAAATCTCCTCCTCTGCAGAAGTCCACAAGCCCAGAAGGATTCTCATGGCAAATCTTTTCCCTTTGCTGGAGAGATGTGATAACTCTTGGACAGGGTCTCTTCTAAAGAACTTGTCACAGGGGAGAACTTCACTTTGAAGTTCTTAATCCCACTCTTCCCTTTGAATGAGCTACCCAGGACAGAGAGCTCTCTGTTCTCCATGAAACCAAAATGCTTAAAAATTGAAAGCCTTAAATATTAATGGGGATTCTTGCACTGGCTTAGCCCCACTCAGCAGCTAAAATACCATACAGTCACTCACTCACTCACTCTCCTCCTCACCATCCTACCACCCCCAGTGGGATGGGGAGGAGAATTCAGAAGGAAAAGAAGGCAAAACTGGTGGGTTGGGATAAAAACAGCTTAAGAGAACAAGAGAGGAACAGAAAACAGAGACAGAAACCAAACCCAGCCCCAGCACCCACCTCAGCAGTAACTCCCAGCACAGCAGCTCAGGGGGATCCAACACCCATCTCCCTCCCAGCAGCCAAACCTGCCCCCCAGCCCCAGCCCCACTTTATCCCTTGAGCAGGAGCAGCCCTTGGGCTGATCTGGGCAACCTGTCCCAGCTGGGTCCCAGCCACAGATGCCAGGGCTCCAGCTCCAATCCCAGCTCCCTCAGAATTAACCCTCTCCTCACCGGAACTGGGATAACTATTTTTGCGGACGCACTATGAAACAGAAAGTGCTCTAGGAAGGCACCACGGATGTGCGGTTCCCATGCAGCTGAGAGCAGATAGCCAAACATCTGTAGCAAACCTGTAACATGGGCTCTGACAGCCCTTCCCAGTTAGGGCTGTTTCTATGGAGAGGTTTGGCAGGGGGGCCAGAATTGGCCTTTTTGGCACCTTGTGAGGTTTTCCTCATAATTACAGGTGACTGCATTCTGTTGGCTGCGCATGGCAGAGCTCGCTCGCCCGCTGGTGCTGGAGCCCAGGCGGATGGTGGGACGTTTGGTCTGGTGAAGCTGTCCCTGCGCGGCAGGGGGGTTGGACTGGACGGTCTTTGCAGGTCCCTTCCAACCCAAACCAGGCTGGGATCCTATGGGCTGGGGTGCAAACAGTCCTGTGGCTGCAGAAAGGAGCATGGTGACTCCCGGCAAGCAGCAATCTCCTCCCAGGCTACTGTGAGGGGAGGTTTTGGTGGGCATGGCGGCCCGGGGAGCCGCGCTCCGTGTGCCCTGGGGAAAGGCCGGGGAAGATGATGGGGCTGGCACCGAGTCAGGCCGGAGCGCTGGCCTTGGCACAAGTGTCAGTGGGAGTTCCATCAGATCGAGCCTTTCCTTGTCTCCATTTAATGACATCCAGCAGTGCCAAAGGCCTTGTTTTGTTACTGAGACGAACCTGCTTGTCACAGGCGGCAGGCCCACCCGCGAGCTCTGCCTGCTTCCCAGAGAAATGCCAAGCTGCGGGCTCCGTGTGGCGTTTTTGGGATGGTGGAAAGGGAATTGCACAACCAGACCCTCACAGTAACAGCCAGCCCCTGCGAACCCGCAGCCACTGCTCTGAATTCTGAATCAAGATGCCCGGATTCTGAAAAAATGCCCCAAAAGCAAAGAGTTTCTCTGGCTTTATCTGTCCTCACAAGCGAGTCCCGGCAGGGAGGGGACGGGGAGCCGCTGGCGCCATGCTCTGCAGAGGCATTAGGCAGACACGGCGGCCAAGGTGCGAGCAAGGCAGTGGCAGCTGACGCCTGCCGTGACCCGTTCTCACGCGCGTGTTAATATGGGCATGTTCGGTAAGCAGATTCATTCATCTTGCCTGCAAATGTTACTTTAAATCCAGGTGGTTCAGCATAAGAGATGGTTTAGAAGCTGTGTAGCTCTCTGACTGATGAGCTCCTTTACCACTGCCATCATTCCCCTAATAATTATGCCCATGCACAGCTCTGCGTTTGATTGTGCTGGAAGATGGATTTGCGTTTCCTGCAGGCATGCTGGATAAAATGACTTCCGTTTCAAAGCTCTGTTTGCAAAGTTCCCTTTGTTCCTGCTGTGAAATTCCTGCGTCGAGCAGAGCCCATTCTCCTCGGAGAGGCTTTTGAACACCATCTGGGTGGGTTCCCTGGGTTGCCTTCAGATTGTTCTCAGGATGCAGTCGGTGCTTGTCATTCAGGCTGATGTGTAGGCCAGCAAAATAACACCAAGAATTATGTTCTGGTTTAGTCTGTCAAAAAAGAAAGAAGAAACTCAGTTTGAGAGCCAGGCTTTGGGCACTCGGTCTGTTTTTACCTCTTCACATGCTTGCTCCCCGGACACAAGTGGCTGCCTGAACCAAACCCTGGGTTTAGAAGCTGCATAAACTTTCTGTTTGAACAGCGTCATGATGAACAACTGCATCATCCTACGCAAAACTGCTTGTATCGGTGCTAAACCTGACCTGGACTGCGCTCCCGACCCGACCAATCTCTTGGGGTGGTGAGTTCCACTGGTTAACAGAAACCCTGGAAAAGAATTCCTCCCACTTGGCACGGATGGTTGCTAAATAAAATGAAAGCTGGGTATACGTGTGATAGTCAGGAAGCATCATGTGTACCGTGAGCAAAGCTTTGGGCCCAGTCTGTTATCAGTGTTGTAGGAAATTGGTATGTGCTCTGTTTTCCATTTTTGTTTAGTAACATCTTTATGAAGCCTTGCAAAACTACACCCCAGACACTCTATCTTACAAATTTTCTGATGCAATTCTATTTTAATTTGTCATGCTAAGGGTGAATCTACAGATGCCAAGGCAGGCCACCATTCCCGCACTGCCGCTCGAAGCAGAGCCCAGCCCATCTGCTGGCCTGCAGCCGCATGAGCCGATGCTGGCAGCGTGCAGAGATCCCCGCGTGTCCCGTGTCTCTGGTGGCCTCGGGCCCAGCAGCGCAGGCCAGCCTGCGCCTGCTCCGGGCTGGCAGCGGGGCAGCTCTGCAGCCTGCGGGATTTCTGGGTGAGCTGGGAAAGTTGAGACAGTGGGGACATTATTGTGCCTGCTCATATCGTCATTGCCAATTAGCATTGTAAAGTGTTTGGTGAGACACGGCTCCGGGACCCTGATTTAGAATTAATTTCTGCAGTGGAGCTTTGAGTCCAAGTTAATGACTGTTGGATTTGGGATTACCATGCTTGTAGGAAAGGCTGCTAAAACCCCTACTTTTGTCATGATCCAGCAGCTCACAGGGCTTAACTCCAGACCGAAGGGAAACGTGCGTGTCAGAGAGCGTTGTGATCCCTACGGGGCACAGGAGCTGCTTGGCTGGGAGAGAAGGAGGAGGGCCCTCACACATTGCCTCGTTTTAAAAATGATTAAATTGAAGTTGCACTTAAATTCAAATCAGCCATTCAAATTAACAATTCTAATGTTCCTGATCTATTGATCTGTTGGCTAAGAGCATTTGGAGCAGGCTGTAATTAAACCACAAAAGCCTGGACACCAGAAATGCCGAGGGAACAGCACAATAGCTAGGAGAGAGTCATACGGTTCTGGCCTTAACCCGTTAAGCCCCTTTTTTTTCCTGGAAAAGAGCAAGCACCCTCTGGACAGCCCCCCAGCAGCTGCCAGGGTGCAATGCCGGGATGTGCCCGCCCAGCCCAGAGTGGCAGGGAAGCCGTTTTCCTGGCAATGCTTCCCAGCCCAATGGGAGGTGGGACAGGATGCTCTCCTGCCTTCCTCTCCTCAGGATTCCAGCCAAAGCAGTTGCCTCACTTGCAGAGATCAGTGAGGCCAGGGCGGGCGTGGGTGTCCTCCAGCAAGGCAGAAGGCCAAGAGAGGGAAATCCCATCCCCAGCGGCTGTTTGCTCTGAGCTCCCGGTCGAGGCTGCGGTAAGCAGCGTGTATGAGCCTGCGTTTGGCGGGTCTCGGTCTGTTTCCCTGTCACAGACTGGTTTTGTGTTGGTCCTGTAATCTGCTACTGGCACCACTTTTTCATTTCCGCTGGGAGAACTGAGGTGCAGCCCGCGGAGCGAGCGGGGCAGTGCCTCCCGCGCTGGCTCCATGCTCCCGGGAGCTCTGCGACGTCTTCTGCATCGCCTCTGCTGCCTGCCTGGGGCTCTCTGAGCTGCTGCCGGCAGAGAGGACAGACGCCTGCCAGGTACGGCCGGGAGGGCTGCACGGGCGTCTCCCTCACCGCGAGGTTTGTCCCAAGCACCAGGCCCTGCACTTTACCTGCAGACGTTTGGATTCTGCGCATCGGCAGAATCGTGTCTCAACTCCCATCTATGACTTTTTTTTTTTTTTTAATATAAGCAGTAATTTTTTTCCAATGGCTGCACCACTTTCCCACAACAACCATCTAAGTCCACTTACCGATATATATTTTTTCCCCTGTGTGCGCTGGATTTAGCGGCCTTGCACAAGCTGAGCTGGTGGGAGAGGGAGGTGAGCGGGTGGGCTGAGGGCTGCGGCTGCCGCCGCTCGCGGGGGACAGACGCGGCGCTGCCAGGCACTGCCAGCAGGTCCACTGAGGGGCTGGTCTGAGCGCCAGCTTTAATGTCTGCACAAATACTTCCACCAAAACGAGAACCTGAACACTGAATAATTGATAGGAAAAAAGGTTTATTCCTCCATTCTATTTTGATATTAATTACAAAAGGTTAGCATTTTTCGTTCAATTTAAAGAGAAACCAGACAAGAAAAGGTCAAAACACAAGGGGCCTTGAACATCTCTAATCCCATAATGGAGAGCAATACGAGGCTCTAATATTTGAACAATCAACATGGACTTTTGTTATGGAGACCAACATGTGATGGAAGAACGTAAGAGGCTTTTAGATCTATTAGAAAACTGGTGTGCTGGGAACAGAGGGAAACGATGATGGGAAAATTAAAATTCAGCTCCAGCAGAAGGTTGCAGTGTTCAACTTGCAGCTCAGTGCATCGATCTGTTCCAGCATTTGACTTTCAACCATGACAAAACTGTGGGCAAATTAATTGTTCTCCAGGATATTAGGCATCAGAGTCTATTAATCCTCTCTGGAGTCGGATGCTCCGTGAATACTAATGAAAACCCAGGGCTGCGGTCGTGTCTTTCCCGCTCCGACTGGATGCTGGCGCTGCCGCTTCCATGGGGGCAGGGAAGGGAGGGAAGCCCTCGGTGCCAGTCAGCCATTTGCTGCTTTTATTCAGATTTAAGGCTGATTACAATTGGAAAGAATAGCGTAATATGGCAAATCCTCCTCCCGAGCCGGGGAGGGTCTGAAAATCAGAAAGCGAGAGGCAATGTTATGTGTTTTCCACAAGGAAAAAGTGAAAGGCGTAAGTTATTTATGCAAATTCGAGATCTGTATTCAGACATGTTTTAAGGAAGATCTCAGGAAATCACTTCTTAATTACACATATATATTGCATTTACTTTGCCTGCATCCAGGCTTTTTTCTCCCAGACTAAAACATGTGGAGTAAGTCGCTCGTTTCTCGTTATTGTTTTACAAACATTTGAAATTTCTCTCCGCTCGCTATTTCCCTTTCCAAGAGCCCTCCCCCTCCTCTCCCCAAAACCTCCCAGTGCTCTCCAGGGGAAGGAGCCCTGCTCCGCCAGCCTCTGCGGATTAATGCTCAGCGCTGATCTGCATATTTCTGTAAAGGAAATGGAGGCTGCAGGAAAGGGATATTGAGGATGTTTTACCTTCACTAATGCTGCACATTTAAGTAATCCTCTGGAATTCCAGCACAGCTTTAATCGTCCAAACCCGAGTCAGGACCATATTCTGTGTAATTAATCCACAGAGCATAATGTTGCCTGGTGAAAGTGAGTACTCTTCCAAACATTTGCACCAGAGCCCATCCAGCATGCGTTATCCCAGCCTCTCCTTTGGTTCAGAACCAGCCTGCACTGAGGCAGCGAAGAGACAGCGGCAATGCTGGGGTTTAACACCAGCAGCTCTCCATCGGTGACCTAGTGTTGCATTCTCATCTAAATGCACGGAAGTTCCCTGTGGATCAAGATGGGAATATATTATATTCACCACGCCGTATCCCTTTGTTTCCCCTTTCCCCTCGCAGTCGCACGCAACGCTGTTGGCAGCTGATGGATGGCTGCCATGGTGGTGTTTGTGGTGAGGCAGCGGGGCTGGAAAATCAGGGTGATGAGGGATCCTGACCAGGTTGCCAGGCCATTGGCTTGCTCAGGGGGTAACCGGTAACCTGCGAATCACTGCGAGGGCTCGCCCTGTGCTGAAACCCGCAGGCACAAAAGAGCTGCTCCAATTCTCCAAGGCACATCTTTTGGGAAAGCCCGTGTGTGAGGGCAACATATGGAAGTGCTGAGCTCCTACCCAGTGAAGCGGGACTACCCAGGGCTGAGCTTTTCCCTGGCTCCAGTTTTCACCAGAATGGAAATACTGCAATGCAAAGAGAGCAGAGCTATTAGTCTGCACTCTAACTGAGAAGATATTTATGTCTGTGCAAACACAGCACGCGCCTTCCGCATGATTTGGAGCTAAATGCAGTGTTACTTAATTAATGCATATGTAACACGCAAGGCTATTACACCTATTAGAGCTCTTGGACAATTAAAATTCCAGTGGTCCTCTCTGCCAATGGATGTCCGTGACAAAGGGCTGAAAATCTTCCCTGTCCATAAACAACTGGAAAGGGCCAAGGAAAAAAAAAAAAACAACCAACAGCCAGAAAACAGTTTTCAGGTTTGCCTCAATTTCTGAAAGTAAACGTGAGAGTCTTACCGCCCAGCGTCAGTCAGCGCGTGAGGTGTCTGCCCCCGGGGAGCTGGTGAAAGCTTGCTGCATCCCCGGTCTCCTTACACCTCCTCTCATGCCCTCCGAGCGCTGCGGTGTCCGGAGGGAGCTGTAGCAGAACCGAGAGGACGATGGCCAGAGCAATGGCAGGACAATTAACGGCAGGCTTTAAATCATCAACAGTCTTATGAATCCCAGCTGGGTTTGCTGGGGAGAGCAGGGGAACTGTGGCTCTCCCATTTCCAAATAGCCACGTTCCCAGCTCCCTGGACCATTGCCTTCAAATTCAGCTCAAGTGCCACTTCCCTCAGTCACACAAAGGCTGTTCTGGGATGGGGATGCTGGTGTAACTACGCCTTTCAGCTTTCAAGGTCTTTGCCCTTCATCTCCTGGATCTCAGTGCTGCCTGGAGTTGGCCAGCACCAGAAAGGGAAATCTCGTTAGAAACCAGGAGTCAATGAAACTTTGTGAGAAAACTTGTTCTTGAGATGTTTCCAGATCAGGTTTGATCCTCAGAGGCTGAAGCTTATGGGAGTCCCCGTGCTGCTGTGGGTGATGCCTTCTGCTCGCATATCACAGCCATCGCCACCAGCGACCTTGGGGACACACTAGCTGCGGGCTGTGCTCCTGGGGGAAACCTGCTGCCTCCCTGCCCGGGGTGTTGGCGATGTGGATGCCACGCGTGGCTGGGACATGACAGTTTGATTCCTTCCCTTCTGCTGACCTGCGGGACCTGCAGCACGTTTGGTCTGTGGGTCAGCTCGATTCTCCCGGCCCTGTGCAGAGATCGCTGCTTTACTGCCTTCAAAATGACGAAGAGAAGGTGCTAGTGCTTGGTGTTTAGCTGTGAGAGGCGCTGCCCGGGTGATGGGCTGCTCTGCCCCGCAGGCTTCCAGCCCCACGGAGGAGGCACAAGGGAATGGGCCAGTCTGGGTCAGCCCCGCGGAGCAGGGCAGGGCGTACGGTGCGAGCGGCTGGGCTGAAATGGGAGCAATTCTCAGGGGAGAGGCAAGGTGACATGGACATGGCACTGGTTTGGGTGTCCAGCGGCAGCTGACCAGGAACGGTGCATCCTCCTCCTCCCATGGGCTCAGCACGTTTACAGGAACGGGCATGGGAGTGCCAGAGAGGGGTGACAGCTCTGTCCATCCACGCTTCCCTCCTGGGTCTCCCGTGGCCAGCACCAGGCCTTGCCCACGCTCAGGCGGGCTGGAGCAGAAGGTGGAATGGCGCTTAAACGTACCCTGGGGAGCAACGGCCAGGAGACATGCTTGCTCGTTGGGTGCCTCCTGCAGCGGCTGTGCCAGTGTTTCTGTGCTCTTGGTATGTGACACGTGTAGAAGAGAGAGTGACTTTTGCTCCTTGTCCCCAGAAGCAGCTCAGCTCTGCGCACAGCCAGCCTTCCCAGGACAGGCCGAGACGTAATTAGTGTCCCCGTTCTGAGTGATGCTTGTGCAGCCGTGGAGGTAAAACCCAGGGGCAGGGGATGAATGAGACCCCCACGGTGCTGCTGGGGCTTGCCCTGGAAGTGGCTGAGCGTGGGGATGGTGGTGGGTGCCAGCCGGCCCGGCCGCGGGTCTCCTGGAGCCGGGACAAGGCATTCCCCATGGCGGAGCCAAAGCCAGTCGGTGGGGCTGGCGTGGGGTGTGACATTCCGGCGGGCAGCGCTGGGACAGCTGGGGAGGCCCGCGCCAAGCCTTGGCGTGCGAGCTGCCTCCTGCCCTGCTCTGCATTACCCATGTCCTGCCTCCCATTTCAGAAAAGCTGACTTCAAATAAAAGAGCTGTTTGAAAAATCACGGAGCATTTTATTCATGATTAGGTTTTGTCCAAAGTCTTTTGACAAGAAAATAGGTGATCCAGCTCAGAGAGCTTTTCTTTTCTAGTACATAAGAAACCCATTACACATCTTTTTTAAAAAACAAAAACTTTCTTATTCTCTTTGAGCGAGTATGGCCAGCTGTCAAAGGAGCAAACTCAGCCTCCAAATGGGTTTAATACAAACCAGACCCCGCGGAACGCCTCGCGCATTGTTTAACCATTGCTTCAGCTTCCCGCTCCTCCTCTGCTGCATCAGGTACTTGCCATGTAGAGTCATAAGCTTTTAATGTTTAAAATATACCACATTGTTTCAGTTAATGTAATTGTCCTCCTTCCCCCCACCTCTTCCCCTCTGGTTCTATCTCCATTCTCTTACCGGTGGTTTTAGTGTGACGGCAGCTCCCTGTTCTCAGAGGGGACGTTCTGGTAGCCCCTGTCCCCTGGCTCGGCTCGGCGTCGAGCTCTTCTCCGGACAGAGCTGCTCTCGGCCACGTGCACCTTTCCCGTCATGCTCCTTCCCTTTTAAATGCACTGGCACGACTGGTGATGCGCAGGGGTAGGATTAGGCAGCGGTGCCCAAGGCTGGACGGGTGGCCAGCCCGGCAAGCCCCTGGTGCTGCCGCCCTGCAGGCTGGGCTCTGCTGGAGCCGGCCCCGTGCTAACTGGGAGCTGCGCGGCTCGCCCAGGTGCAGCCCGAGCGGCCGGGCTGGTGCCAGGGGGATGTGGGGGGAGCTGTTTCTGGAGGTAGACTCTGTGGTGCCCCTGAAATGATGCTGCGTTTCCATTTGCATAAGAGACTCTCGGTGTTGGGTTTTCCTTCTCCCTCTCGTACCAATACTTTGGCTATGAACCACACAGATTTAATAAGCCAGCACACCCTATACCCAAAGGTGTCATCGTTTGCTGCCCAGTTACTGCATGGCCTGGGCACCAGTCCTTCTCCTGGTGAGGCAAAAGGTGGGGGCCCTGGTGACTGCTCGCCCAGCTGCTGCCAGCTCCTCCCGCTCTACGGAACTGAACGTTGTGACAACAGATAAGGGATGGTGACCAGCACGGAGAAAAATAATTCCCAAATGCAGGAAGAAAAATCCATTCCCTGAGGTGGAACCTGAGAGCAAAACTTGCCTGGGTTTGTTTTAAAAAAGAACTGAATCCCTGCGGCAGACACACAAAAAATATTTAATTACAGACAAAGTAACTATTTGTGAAGTTCGTTGAACTTGTCTGTTTGAAAGAAGAGCTCTGAAGGAGAAGGCAGGCTCAGAGGGAAACGCCCCGTGTCCTGTAAGGGCAGATACGGGACCCGGTGAGCTGCCTGTACGGCCTGGCTGTCCCTCGGCTGCTCTCCTGCGGAGGGGTTTGGGTGCCCACCCCGGCAAGAGACAAGCAGCTTGTTTGTCCATCGCTGAGGAGAACATGTGGCTTTTCTCTGGGGTGCCTGAGTCTGAAATTGCCAATGAATAATCCCTCTTTATCCACGAGAAGGGGAACTGAATACCAGATGTGGTGTTTCCCCAGCGAGCTCGGGAATTGCTCCTGAGTTTGGAGGGAACTGGAAGGAGCAGAAGCCCAGGATGCGGGTGAGGGATTTGCCATCACTACGTGTTGGTTAGCTGTGGTGCACCCGCCAGTGCCAAAACACTCGGCTGAGGTCACGGGGCTGGTAGTGCTCGTGTTTAATAAATCTTGGGATAGTGGCTAAAACTGTGTAAGGCCAGTAGCTGTGTTACGAGGGTGTGCAAGGTGAGTGATCTGCCCCGGCGCCTGGACAGTGGCAGACTGGACATCAGTCCTGGGCACACTAACAGAGAAGTTGATTTGGACCAACTTGATGAAGAATCGAAGAAAAGGCAGCGTTCACTCAAGACAGATGCATCCTTTGAAATAAAATTTATTTTAATATAAGTAAATACAAAATTACACACATTATGCAGACTAAGAATGATGCTTTTGTTGCTGGCACAGGAGGCTGTGTCACATTCCCTAATGCCTTTGCAGGGCATCCGAAGGCTGCGATGGACGGAGGACACAGGCATGCGCGCCTGACCTGGTGATAAAGAGCTAATTCATCCCGTGGATATAGAAACAGGATTAGTAAGCAGGAGTGGTGAAACGACTTTATGGCATAGTAAACTTGTACGAAGTGGTGAGACGGACACCAGCACATTGCCTACAGCTCTGGTGTCAACGTTTTTAAAGGGATGTTGAGGGTGTCAAAGAAAGCCACAAAACTGTTTATGAGATGAAGAAAACGAGTTACAGAAAAAGAGACTAAAGAGCTCAAATGAGATCAAGAAGAAGAGTGAATGCTTTCATTAAATGCTGAAGTACCTTCTCAGGGAGAAAGTACCGGGACTGAGGGCCCCAAGCCTAGCAGAAACAGCGGAATGGGAGCCAAAGGCTACAGGCAGAAGCAAGACGTTTTACATGGAAATAAGGTTCAGACTGCTGGGAGGGAGAGGAATGACTGGCTGGAAAAAACTACCCGTGAAAGCTGTGTATTTTCCATCTCCTCACACGTCCAAGACGGGCACCAAGGCCTTCGGGGAGCTAGGTGGGGGCTACACAAGTTGTTTGGCTCGGGATGGGAGGCAGAGCCGGGATGAAGCCACCTGAGCTGGAGAAGCCATGGTCTGTGATGCGATGGCTTCTCCTGGCCCTTAAACCAGAGCCGCGGCTGCGGGCAGCACTGTTTCTGGGACGGCCGGATGCGCGGGGAGCGGGGGCTTGCTGGGGGGGTGTCGCTGCCCTCATTATTCCCATTGATGTCACTTCACAAAGTGTTTCATAACTTCCTGAAGGAACAAGAGCATAATCCATCTGTATGAATTTAAAGTGGCAGCTTCAAAGCTTCAGAGGCGCGGCGAAGCTGGCCCGGCACGGCAGCCTGCCGTGTGATCGAGCCCTGCTGCTCGGCAGCCTCCAGGGGACTCGCGCAGAACCAGCAAGGATGTTCAAAACGGAAAAGAAAAGGATCAGGAGGAAAACAACAACAACAACAAAACAGCCTGGAAATCTTCGTGCTTTCTGACAGGTTTGAAAACAAACACAAAGGGAAAAAAAAACAGGGAAAGAAGTATCTCCTTAAAATGAAGCACTTAAAAGTGCTCCTTTGGGGCTGAAAAAAAGCTCTGTGACTTCTCGCATTTTGAGAAAAGCTGCAACTTAGTGACAAAATACTGCATTTTAATTTCCCTGGCACAAGCAAACTGACAAAATCCCCGATTCCTCCTGTCTGCTCCCTCTGCTCCGTCCTTGTCGGGTCCCGCCCTGGCCTTGGGAGCAAGTGATGGGACAGAGCACCTGCTCACACCAAGGAGGGCACAGGCACTGTTGGGCGGTGGGACGCAGCGGCCAGAGGGGCGAGGAAGCAGTGGCCTCGGTCCGGTTCCCGTTATGGCGGGGACCTGTCCCTCCCGAGGCTGCACAAGGCGGCTGTGACTCCGATTACTTTCAAGACCCATGCTTCTGGCCCTGTGCACTTAGTGGTGCTACATCTTGATTTAATTTTTGGTCCACTTTGACTCTAGCAAAGCAGCAAATTGCTTCCTGTAGTTGTTTTACTTTTATTTATAGGGTAATTCGCATCACAAAGACAGGTTGGACTATCAATAACAGCAGACCAATTAAGGTCACCTGTCCCCTCCTCTCTTTCCAGGGGTCTCACCTCTCACTTGCGTGTCTTCATCTTCGTCAAGCGTGGTGACGGATGGGCTTGCGGGAGGCCTGCCCCCCGCTCTCCATCTCTGAGCCGACTTGTTCCCAAAGCCTGCTGCTTTGCTTTGCTGTGTGATATTTCTTGGAAGAAAAGGATTGCTTGTGTGCTTGCGGTGAAAGTTATTTTGCAAAGAAGAAGAAGGGCACAGTCGTTCCCTGAGAAGAGAACAAAAGGAGAAGTGAAAATATTGTGCTAGCATATCAGTATTGCATCATGGAATGTAGTCAGGCTAAATGCATTACTAAGTACAGGTTGCTCTGCATTGACGGAATTAAACCTGACTTAGGTAAACCTGCCTAAAAACGGGTGGGAGGTGGGAACACCTGGGCAGCTGCTGAGCTGCTGGCCAAACGCTCCGTGCTGCTGGCGGTGGAGAGGCCGGCGACGGGCGGGAGCTGGTCCAGCGCGGAGCAGCAGGGTCGCTGCTGGCGAAAGGATGCAGTGCGCTGTGCCCCTGCGAACCTGGGCCGGCGGGGGTTCCCCTCCGGCGCAGGAGCCATCTCAGGCAGGATCGGGCCCCTGGCTGCGCGTTTGAGTGGTTCTGGTGCACGGGGCCGCAATCGTCCTTCCTAGGACAGCGCACACTGACGCTTTCCTTTGTTCCACCTCAGTAAACATCTGAAAAGATCCATAGGAAACTTGTATGTGAAAGTAAAAACCTCTCCCACGTACCTCCTGGGGAAGCTTTTCCTCTTCTCCAAGCAAGAATTTTGTCCTGTCAATGTGAGAAATGGGAACAATGCTTCCCGTCCTCCCTGGGCAGAACTCTGAGACCTAGGGATCAGACTCCTCGTGTGAGATGTGCATATCCCAATCAGCATGCCATAAATCTCAGCGTTCTCACCAGTGCAAACAGGCAGCACAAACCGAGAGAAGCTGTCTGCTGCTGCTGCTGCAGAGACACCTGAGGTGTTCCCACTGACAGCTCAGAGCCGGCTCCGTCCACCAGCGGATCCCGAGCCCCTGCTCCCACTTGTTATCGAGGGTGCCCAACACCCACACGGACCTTCTGGGGTTCTGCTGGGGGCTCCCCCACCGCCAGCACTGCATTAGAGCCTGACAGCCGATGGCTGCTCAATGAACTGGACGCCACCCAGGGAAATCTCCATGCGTCTCTCAGGAAAGTGCAGGGAGAGGACCTGGATTGATCCTGGGGGATGCAGCCTTTCCCGTGCCAGCCAAAATCACCAGTTCCCAATTTCCTTTGTTCCACCTGGTAGGTTTGTCAGCCTCAGTAAGTCGTTAATGGTGTAACTGGGGACACCTGGGAACTGACTGGGAACTGTTTGTTGAAAGGCTCCTGCCCATGCCTCATCCCAAAGGTCCAAGGAAATGCCCAGAAACCTCTGGATTTCTGAGCCTTTCTTGCCTCTGGTGCCTGCAGCTGCTATGGCAGTCGGATCTTCAGGGAATGTTTCCCTCCCTCCTCCCTAGCCGGCCCCTCGTGTCTTTTTCAGGACACAGGTACGACTGCGTCCTGAGTGCCCAGCGCTGGATATATCCCTGTGAAAGCTTTTTGCACCGTTTCTCCAGAGTTGCCAGTGGCAGGCTGTGGGCTGCAGGGGGGTGCCTGTGCACCCGCTTTTTGTGGCATGGGGAGGTTTGTACCCCGGGGGCGGTGGGTCGCTCCGGCTCTGTGCTGTTAGGGAGTGCAGGGGGCTCTCGTTCAGAGCACACAACCCCCAGCCCGGATCCCACACGCCTGCAGAAACGCGGGGCTGTGGTAAACGTGAGCAAGCTGTTAAGGAGCATGATTTTCCCTTCCCACGCAAAGGACAGTTTCACCCCGCTGCCGTGTGCGAGCCTGCGTGGTCCTGAGGGGCCGCACCCGGCAGGTACATGGGCCCTGCCTTGGTCCTGGCGACAGTCGTCTTAGTGCCCAACACAACGCGGGCTGCCCTTCTGGAGTTATTTGTTTGCACGTGTTCACGGGGAAACAGTTTTAAATACGGTAATAACGAACATCCCATCAGTTACCATAGCGTTGGGGGATACAGCCACGGCAGTCAATCTGCAATTGCAAATCTGCATATTTATGCAGTTTCATTAATTATGTATTATGCAGCATTAATCCCAATAATATGTGTACGCGTGTTCATAGATGAGAGAGAAAAGACCAGCCTAGCAGAAGAATTAATCAGAGAGCCATTCACAGATCCCACATCGCTTTAGGTTGCAATTACAAGTATTTCTACTTAAAAGGTTTTGCATTAAAAAAAATTAATTTTGCAAGATTTTGAGGTCCCCACGTAGCCACAAAAATTCAAGTTGAGCTGTGAAAAATGGCTCCTCCATGTCTTCTGGTAGCAATCACAGCTGAGCATAGGAGGGGCTTTTAAGAGGGATTCCTGTCAAACCGTCTGTGAATTATTCGGTGGCAAGGAGGAACGACGTTTCCCGGGGCAGGGCCGGGGATTTTGTATGGGGTGCATACAGCGTCTGGAGAGGGGCGACTGAGCCCGCTGCTGGGTGCTGCAGCGTTGTACGTAAGCAGTACGATGCCTTCCGAGCAAACAAACGAGCTAAGTGCGCAAACTGGCCCGCTTTCTGTCCAGGAGCGAAGGCAGCATGAAGGCGAAGGCTGCCGCTCGGATGTCTCACAGAAATCCCGCCCTGGCCAAAGCCGGCTCTGTGTTACCTCTGGGTGCGGAACAGGACTTGCCCTCATTGCTTTTGTGAGTAGAAAAAAAAATCAGGCAGCATGCGGGAAGGGAAAAAATAAAGGGACCAACGTCCAGTGCCAAACGTGGAGACAGGGGGGAGACAGGGGTGCAGAGCTGGTGTGGGGTGGGGAGGGGGGTGGGGGAGGACCCTGAGCCCCCACCGCCCAGGCAGGGCACCGGCAGCCCTCTCGCAGGGCCGGTGCCACGCGTGCCGCTTCCCGCCGTTCACCAGGCTGTTCACCCCGAATCGGGTGAAACCGAACCCGCTTTCCACGGGCAAACAGAGAAACCGGCACAAAAGGAAGGTTTGCTGCCTGGCCACGCTCCCCTGCCCGCTGCGCCAGCGTGGGGAGAGCCGAGCCGCAGGCTCAGCGCCGGCGCGGGTGCTGGCTGGCTCTGCATGCGGAGCTGCCGAAGAGACTGAATGATATTTGCCCTGGAAATAGCGACTGAGGTATAACGCACATGCAATGTGTATGACTGAGGTAATAAAAAACCAGAGTCAGGACACTGAGATAGGAAAAAATGCAGAAAGGTAATTCCTCACACTGTCGTAATTTGTGACATTGGCTTCAATCTGTTTTCATTAGTGGTTTGCTAATGCATTTATTAGCCATTACATACATACAGCAAAATGATGAGGTTTCCATATCTATATATGCAAATAAAATATGTCTGGCACATATGTTGATGGACCAGGTAAATACCGGGCGAGTTCTCATTACTCCCAAGAGGTTCTTCTGGATTATTTTTCTGGACTGTAATAGAAAGACCACCCACTTTTCCTGGTGTCTCTATTTCCTGGATGTGGATAGCTGGTAGATTGCGAGAACACAGGACCCTTTAAAACAGGCAGAAATACACCGAGAGCTTCGGGCTCTGACAAACTCTTTAGAAAATAGGGTGATTTGGGTCCAGCTGTGTAAATGTTTTCAGTTTCGCTGTTGAGGCCCTGAGTTTGATTTTGTGCCAAGACAAGCCTTGCTCGAGTTGTTTTTGGCAAAGCCTCCTGGCTGAGGAATGTCAGCATCACTTTCAAAATATGATGGTTTGTAATTTGGACCACAGAATGAAAACTGAGCTTCTGGTACATTTTGCCATCATCTAATTACTAGGTCCCCAATTACAGTCAAGGAACAGTCTCCGTAGCCGGCACACGGAAAGGTTGTTCCCATTGTAAGAGATTTCTACATATATGTTTCCCTTAACACATTCCTGAAACGCTAACAGGTTTGCAAAGCAGCCAGCGCCGGTTGGCACGGGTGCGGGTGCCTCGCTCGCTGGCCCTTCCCAGGCAGAGCCGCTGCCGCACGCCCGTCACTGCTGCTTGGGCTGCACCCCATCTGCTCCCATCGCCCCATCCACGCCCGTTGCCGCGTGAAGGCACTGCATCAGCTGCGGGGATTTGTTGACGTGGTGGTGGCACACTGCGCCGTCAGGGCACAGCTCCCCTCACCATCCCTCGCTGGCCTCGTGCCTCCCTGCATCCCGCCCGGCCGCTGGGGCGCGGGGACGCTTGGGGTGGCGGGAAGCTGTGCAGATGCTGTGAGGCTGCTGGACCCGGCTTCACCATCTTCTCACTGGATCCCAGTTAAACTTTGGATTTCCATGAGCCGCGGGAGCCAGAGCTGCCCAGGGCGGTTCCCGCAGCGGCCTCGGAGGCTGCAGCTGATTTGGAATCTGAGCGCAGAGGACTTCCCACAAAGGCCTCCTGTATCTGCAGGAGCGGGAGTTAGTTGATGGATATGCTAATTTCATTATTCACGTACATAATTACAATCTGGGGGTTGGGGAGCTTTTTAGGTAATGACAGCTGAGAGGAAGAATTTACCTAACTTTTGTAATACACATGTAACATTATTTAACTCCTAAATAAAAATGATCTGCCCAGCCTCCTCAAGGAGTGGCAGCAATGCTTGGGGCAGGATGCAGGCTGTGTGCCGCGGGGAGCCGGGGGCACCTTTTGGGATGGGCAGCAGGAGGAAAAGACCTCTGCCACCCCATTGCACGCCTTGGAGCTGTTGTCAAGCGTCAGCTGGCATGTGTTGAAAGACACCCAGGAGGTGAGGCGGGAGGTGGGACTGCTGCTTCTGCACCTCCGCACACTGGCGGCGGAAAACTTCCTTTCTCTTTTCCCTTCAAATAAGTTAATGCACAACTCGTACCTGTCTGCTCCCACACCAGTGCTGGCCTTTGATTTTGCAAAAGAAACTTGGAAAGGCTGGGGATGTACATGGGGCTTGGCTCTGGCGATCTCCGGCTCCCTCCTCTCAGTGAGGTCGCTGGCACCTCGTATGAGCGCTGCTGCCCCTGCGGCCGCTCCCCGCTCCTCGTGCGGGCGCAGGGCTGCCTCCGTGCCAGGGCTCCCAGCCGGCTTTCACACCCAGCGACTGGGGCATCACTCCCAGCTTTGTTCAACGAGCTCTGGGCTCAGCTTTTCTGTGCCCTCTCAGCTGCTGCGCTCGTCGCTGGTCACTTCTCCACGGGGAGCCTTCAGCGTACCTCACCTGCCACGTCCTCCTTTTCCCAAGGGATGACTGTGAACACCGGACCTGCGGCGGGGCGAGCAGCAGGCACAGTGCCAGTGCAGTGCAGAGATGCAGTAAAACACCTCCGCCCGACAGACAACGTCCCCAGCAACGAGAGCCACCCTTCGTGTGCCCTGGGTAATCAGCAAAGACAAATTTGGGTGCATTGCCATTAGAAATGCCTCTTGCTAATGCAGCTTAAGTGCTAATTCTTGTAGCTATTCCATTGTAACAGCAAGAGGTTTATCTTTAATTGGGTTTCATGCTCTAAATGCTTTGATGACAAAGGTTTGAGCAGGTGAGCCATGCCTTATAGGAGCTGAATAAACATCTGGGTAGCTTTGAGTATAATTGCCCACTGCCCCTTCGGGGACCCGCCTGGGCTGAAAGCGATGCCTCTGGTTTGCAAAAGACTGTAAAAAACAATGAGCGCATTTGGGTTTTGACTTCCACCCACAGCAGTATTGGCTGGTTCTGGGGTTGATCGGGAGAGTCGGTTTAACCAGGAAATCTCAGGCTTCGCTGGAGAAAAGGCTGCTGACCTGGGTGGTGGCAGTGGCCTGCTCAGCAGTTTGCTGTTGTGCATTTGGGGGGGGTCCCTGTGCTGCGCACCCAGCCCCGCGGGCAGGATGGGAATGCTGTCTGCACCGCGAGCCCCTTAGACTTCTCTGGGTCGCCGAAAGTGTCAGTAACGTATTGCCCCTCGTTGCTAAGACACTTTTAAAATGTTAATAGCGAGTAAATGACTTTTCTTTTTACACTTAAAATAAGATTTCTTGCTGCAAGGTGGTGTGCTGGCTGTCGTTACTGTGTCTCCCCTTTATTACAGTCTATGTTAGATGGGCTGTAGAGATCTCATACACATTTCATGGAAACTATTTTATTTATAAGAATTTTCCTAGTGTCAGATGGATCTGACACTCCTGGAGTCCCCTTTCCCATGCCCGTGCAGGAGGACAGCAGAAACAGTCAGGCCCCGGCTGCACACGACCTGGACACGGGACTGGAGCCCTCCCAGCCGGGCCAGGGCTGAGCATCTCCGGGCCAGCAGCACACGCCGCACGCAGCCGGCCCTGCGCTCAGAGCTTTGCCATCAGCAGCCTGTGCCCTCAAGCCTACGGCTTTCAGGAGCTGGTTTTTCCCGCATAGTCCCCGTCCCAGCTGCGTACCTGAGGAGGGGCTGACCATGCTGCTGTCACCCCGGCCAGCTGTAGTGCAGCTGCAGACCTTTTTTTTTTCCCTCCAATTTCTGGGCTATGAAATGGCAGCCTCCACAGATTAAATAGTAGGACATTGATTTTACCCAGGGCAATGTATCTTCTTGCATCAAAATCACATTAACCAAGGAATGCTCAAACATCTTGTGTGAGACAACCCGGCCTGAGAAACACGAGGCGACATTGTGATGGTTTCCCTTGCCTGGCGGTGTTAATGAAAGGGGTCCCCCGGGCTGTCTGCTGAGGAGGGAATTCTGGGTCTGGGCAGGAAGAATTTATGGAGGGAAGAGCACGCTGCATTCCCCCGTGCCGGGATTTGCATATCACATTGAGGGAAACAAGGCAAGCAAAGCACGGATATAAATCAGCCAGGGTGTACTTTGTTCCTGTCCCAGGCAGGGGATTTTTATAAGGAAATGCAGAGAAAAGCCAAGAGCCCTACGAAGCCTTGTTTGGGTTTTGCTCGTGCCGCTCTGCCATGGTGTTACGGTGATGGTGAGCAGTTCCCAGCTCTCCTTGACTCTGGCGTTTGACTCAGGTTTTCCCTCCTGCTGCGCGGCCCTGTAAAGCGGAGGCGGTGATGACTCCATCCGTCTGCCCAGGGAACAGCTGGGACGCGGGGCGTGGGGACAGCACACTGGCCCGGTGTTCCCCTGCGGAGGAACTGGAGCCACATGCCGGGGGTGCCGCTTCCCTGGGGAGAGGCAGCAGATCCACCATCGCCTTCCAAGCTGCTGGTGTTCCCTCTGCTCGCGACGATTAGCTGCTTGGTCTCTTCTCTGCTGGCACATCTTCCCCCAAACATTAGCTGGTTTCTGGCTACAGCATCTCAGAGCAAGTAAGGACACTAACCCGTGAGACGTCATGAAGAGAGAGCAGATGAGACTGAAATTGGAGTGTTTGCAACCAGTGCAGAATATTTAGGAGAATTCAGACCAGCAGAGCCTTTAATTCAGGCTGAGATTTTCTCTGCTTGAGGTTATTGGATGTGCCTGAGTTCTCAGCAGAAAATAGATCGTTCAGCCTTTAAAATCCCTTTCCCCCTCCCTTCTCCTTTCCCACCTCCCCAGCACAGGTGGGAAGCGAACAGAGATGCGCGCGTTGTGCCTGCGCTATTAATGTGCTTCAGCTACAGTGCTGCAGCCCGCGTGGCGCGGCGCCGGGGAGAAGCCTGCTTCTAACAGGTGATGGTTTATGTGGCGGCAGAGCAATGCATCCCTGGAATGGCATCTCCCCTGGGATCAGCGGCTGAACGCGCGCAGATCTGTCAGGGCCGTGAAAGTGCCCTTGCTCAGCAACCGAGAGGCAAATATGTGAGAAACAGGATTGCTTCTATAAATAGCAGTGGGCTCATGAGAACAGTGTTTGTCACGGGGGTGGGCGGTGTGAAGGCTGCCCTTCGCTTTCCAGCAACAGAGAAATAACGCTGTCCCGCTCGCGGCCCATTTATAGCAAACGGAAAAGATAAATGCGTTTGGTGGGAATTTTGAATACCATAAAGACTTATTCATGGTTTCTAGTCCTCTCCTGCTTTCCTAGAGAAGACTGCGAATCACCCATCAATCACAGCCCGTAAGCTTCTTCCCGTCTCGCGTCCAAACGCTTGCAGAAGGGCCCACCGCCCCAAAGCCTATCAAACTCAGCTCCTGCCAGTGGAAGGCGTGTGTCACTGCTCCCAGGCTCCTCGTTCTGGGAAAAAATAGCTCTTCTTGTGCTATTTCTGGGTGGCTCTGCAGGCACCTCCCATGGATGCACTGCTGTGTTTTCTGCTAAAGCACATTACCATCTCCAGAGAACGCGAGCTGTCAGCTAAAGCCCCAAACTGTAACGTGCACGCTGAATTTTAAGCACCAGAGTCAACAGCGTTAATCATGCACTTAAAATGAAGCGCTTTCGTAAGTCTGCAGGATCAAGGTCTTAAACGGCAAGATGCTCGGAGCAGGGTCTCTCATTGTGTGTCTAGAGATTAGCATCCCAATAAAAACGTTACCAAGGACTGCCCAAAGAGTCGCGCTGACACCCAGGCCTTCGAGGAGCGCGGTGACGGGGCAGCGGCGCAGGCGGCAGCAGGGGTGGGAGGGCGCGCACGCGGCCAGCGGCTCCTCCGCCCCGGTTATCGCCGCTCGCGGTGCTCCCCTGGCCCCTCTGCCTCTTGCGCGGGTTCCTCGACGCTCGCTGTGCGGTAGACGAATTAAGTCATCCTTTCCGGTAGGTGCATTTCTCAGTCACACCGCTCGCCAGAGGAGCTGTGAAATCCTCGCAGCATCCTCTTGTGCATAACGCCGCATTTCCCAAGCTCTCCTCCCTCTCGCCTCCCTCCCGTCAGTCTGGTGTGCGGAGCCCCGTGTGCCCGCGAGCGAAGGCACAAAATGTGCATGATGCGCTCCATCATGTAGGACCAAATCGTGCGCTCCTTCGATAAATCTGTAGCCAAATCACTTTGTTTCTGCATAAGAATCTTACGCTGTGTAAAACTAAAGGAGGAAATAATCGCGTGTCTGTTGAGATGTTTATCTCAATCATTTGTGGTCCCACCGGCTCCTTGGCTTTTAATGAGGGGAGGAAAAACAGTGCTCCCCTCCTGCCGCACGGGTTCTGCGCAGGAAATGCAAACGTCTTCCCCTCCCTCGGTTTGCCATGGTGCTGTACAACGGCAAACTTAATAAATCCTGCACAATTGGGCACAAGTCTTGTTTCCTTAAAAGCGATGTTCTCTATAATTGTCTATGACACAACACGCTACATATTAGTTATTTTTCCCTTAGTAGATCATCAGAGCACAGTGAAGCATTGCAGCGGAGGTAATTGAATGTCTTCTTTAAAACAATACGCTGCAAAAAGTCTCCTGACAAGTCCCAGTATCTTATTTTAAACAAATAGTACCGTGGATTTGGGGTAGGGGGATTATGTCTAGGGGAGAGGGGGCATTTTAGGCTGTGGACAAACAGGGGTCTGCGGTCCAGTGCCGGAGACTGTGGGTGAATGTGCTCAGGCTGATGTTTTCGGAAAGTCTGGTGCAGAGGAGAAATGCTTCAATTCATGCTAACACCGCAGAGGGGACCTGGGTTTTAGCTTTGCTGCTTTAATGTGCGCTCAGTGTTTTGCTGCCCTATGGGTGCTGGTCCCTTCAAGCCCGACCGCCGGAGTGGGGCGGTGGGATGGGCTGCGGGGCTGCGGGGCTGTGGCGTGGCCCACTCCTCTCCAAGCCCTGATCCTATGGAGAGACCTCGCCCAGCGCAGCATCGCCCGCAGCCCTGGCTGGCGGCTGGGGCACGGCTGGCTCTCCAGCAGCGCGTGGGCTCAGGATGGATTTCGGGGAGCAGCCCCACAGAAATCCCCCACTGGGAGCTGGGGGAGGGGGAGCCCCGCGCCGTCCCCAGGCAGCCGGGCGCCCGCCCCCGCGCATGTTTGTGCCTGTGCGCGTCGGTACAAATGTAGGTTTCTGTTCTTGAAAGGCTATATTCTCTCTGCAAGGTGTGACATTTTCTGGAAGGAATTTCAAAGGGCTTTGTGCAAGGTGTTAAATAAGCTCTTAAATAAAATTGAAACAGAAAGTGCTGAAGTAAAGCGAACATTTAAAAATGTATGTGTACATTTAATTAGTCCAGGAACAGTGATAATACGAACCGCTAAGACACATTTATTAAAACTAATGCAAGACAAAAATATATCTTAAAATTTTGATGTGATAAAAAGACTGTTAAAACATTAAAAAGTTTCCCTGTAGGGTTTTTTTTTTCTTTCTTTTAGGCATGGCACAAATCCTGTGGAAGATCAATTATTTTTCCTTTTTTCCTCTTTTTCTTTTTTTCTTTTCCCATATGCTTCAGCCCCTCACTCTCCTGTTTTGCTATTGAGAAGAAAGAAGGAGGTAAAATCCTTGACAGTTTTTCCTGCTTTCAAAATTTTGGTCTGGGTTGGATGTAAAAAATTAAAAACGTCACAAAAAAATGTAAACCAAAAAATCATTACATATACTTAATGTTTTTCCACCCACCAAGACAGACAGTCCCTGTGCAAGGGTCTGAAGCCCCGTGCCGGTGTGGAGGTGGTGGTCGCCCACCCAGTGTCTCTGCGGAGAGCCCAGCGCCCGTGGGCGCAGCAGGGCTGCGTGCTTATCTCCACAGTTATTTTTATTTACTGTTTGCTAATCCCGTTAACGGAATGAGAAAATAAAAGACTACTTCACTTGAACTCCAATGACTTGTCGATAATTGATGCATTGACAGGAGGAGGCTGCCTGACGACCTGAAACCACCACCAAATCCTGTGTTGAACTCTTTGACCTCTTAAGCCAGTTCAGATTCTTCTTGGGGAAGAAACCAGTGTCCGCTTTGATTTAGTGCAGGAAAATCCCCCTTAACCTTCAGGTGCTGGTGAGGATGTGTTTAATTTACAGTAAAGCCAAGTCACGATTGGCAGGAGAATGAAAAAGTCCTTCTGTGGTGGGGAGTTATTACCCCTCCACGGTGGTGATCCCTCCAGCTCAACATGCCAATTCCTCTTTAATTATTGAAAAGAGAGGATGTGGAGCTGCCGGGCTCTGGGAAGGGCAGCTGCAGGCTGCGGGGGCCGAGTGGGGCGGCCTGTGGTCATCGCTCTGCTCCAGGCTTTGCAGGAACCTCTCCTCTAAGAAGGGCCATTGCGTTTCTCATGCACGTCTTGGGCAGCAGCCGCTACTCTGGATTTGGCCTCATGAGGGACAGAAGGGTGGGTCACAGTGCATAGCGCAGGGCATCCCACTGCTGCTCGCCTGCAGGCGAGAGCAGGAACAGTTCCAGATCCATCTGCAAATCCTGGGATCCCCATCAGTCTTGCTGGGACACAGTGGGGGGAGACAAGGCACTTCTCTGTGTGGGTACCGGCACCCCGCTATTGTAGGTACCAGTGAATCCGTGGGTTTGTCCACAAAAGCCGGGTGCTCGCAGGGAAGTGGCCAGCTGGGCGCCAGTGGTGTGCCCACCGTGGGCTGTGCTGGGGCACGGCTTTCTGTCACCAGCAGGAAACTGCTGCAAATAATCAAAGGTCCTTTAAATCATCCCTGGGGTCAGGAGTGTCATTCTTCGGGACGGATCCCAGCGTGCCACAGGACAGAAGCTGAACAGGGTGTGTACAGTCTCCCCTCGGTGGGTGCCTGGCCTCAGGGCGAGGGGTCATGCACCTCCCGAAATGCACAGTGGACTCCAGGAGCATGACCCTCCCTGGCCGCAGCAGCGCGGGTGCACGGCTTCACCCCGGGATGCTCCCAGAATGCTGCCGGAGGAGCTGGGCGTCCAGATGTTGCCACAGCAGCGCAGACCCCGCTGCGGCCAAGACCCTTGCGGTGTTCCCTCGGTGATGCCGGTGGGAGAGGCAGGCTGTGGAAAGGCTGCTCCGCAATTATCAGTAGGAAAATTTGAGACTTCACCAGGCTGCTTAATTAAGCCCCCATGTGGCCTCTTGGAGATTCATCACATGGCACTGAAAATCGTTCCCACCGTCCCCGCTCCCCTTGGAAGGGCAGGGAGCACCAGAAGAGCTTTTGTTCAGGATGTTTGGACCCCGGCGTCGCAGCAGGAGCTGGGAGCTGCAGAGACGCCCCGGCGTTCGGTGCTGCTGTGCCGTATGGGGGGTGGTGGAGCGCAGGAGGGATGTGGATTTATTCTGATGGGAAGGGGTTGCTGAGCCCCTGTAGAAACAGCCACCATCTCTCCTTTCGCCTGCTCCCCGCGGGATAACGCCGAGGAGCAGCTCCTGGGCGCACGACTGCCCCTTGTCCAGAGCCCGCACTGGGAGCGAGAGCCGGCTCCTGGGGCAGACGCGAGGGGCAGAGCAGGGGCCTCGCATGGGAGACCCGGGAGCCTTGGGGGGCATGGGAGGAGGAGCGGGAGAAGCCTGTGGGTGGTTGCTGCCCTGTGCCTCCCCTGTCCAGCCCCTGCCCCCGCCCCGGCTGGGCCCCCTGAGCCCCCCGGGAGCTGGGGTGCCACTGTGGGGTCCCCTGCCCCAGCCTCTGCCCTGGCGCGGGGGGGCCGGGGAGCTGCTTTGTGGCGCTGAAGAAACTCCTCCACCACCGAGCCCGCGAGCTCATTTACATACTCCGAGTTTAATTCTCCTAGGGTATGCAAATATATGCAAACAGCAATCCAGAGAGAGTCAGAAATAGCACAGAACATTAAAATCACCCTACTTGAATATTGTTTTATGCAAACGATGTACGCACGCAGTGTGTAGCTGATTTAAATAGAAGCAATGTCAGCATGGCAGTTATTTACCCTTCCAATGATCTTAGCAATTTTTTTTATTAAACTTATATAAAATATATTGAACAGGCACCAAGAACGTAGAGAGTATTTTAATGTTAGCCTTAACTAACACTAAGAAAGGGCAAACTTTTCCAGCTGTCTGTGCACAAAGGGCAGTTAAGTGTTATTTTTCATCAGTTGCCATTTGCATGAAGAATACGCAGCTTGCAAAGCCGGCCGCTGCTGGTATTGATTATCTGAACGCCATTTCTGGCACCTTGGAGGGAGACCAGATCCCGCCGCAGCGCAGCCTTGCGCGGACTCGATGCCCTCGTGGTGCGAGCGCACGGGGGTCCCTGTGCTGGGGTGTATGGGTGGGTGACCCCGCAGTGAGTGGGGACACGCGTGGGGTTGCCTGCGCCTCCATGCCTGCCCCGCGCTGCCACGTGCAGCTGGCGGCGGCGGGACCCCGTTACGCGTTAGGCGTTCCCTAAAGCCGACATCTGGGGAAGCGGAGGACGGGGAGGCTGTTACCAGCTTGCTGCAGGAGGAGCGAAGCAAAACCTCCCCAGGGAGCAGGGAGGGCAGCCTGTGAGATGACAGCATCCCCCGAAAATGTGCTTGCTCGGGGGCTGAGCGCAGGTTGGGAGCGGTGCCAGCAGCTGCGCAGCAGCGGGTGCAGGGCCGGCCGCCCCCCGCCAGCGCTGTCCGTGCCTCCCAGTGCAGGCAGGGCGCTGGGTGCCGGCGTGGGCTGGGTTCACACCACTCAGAGCCTAAAGCTCCATCGGGTGGTCTGGGAGAGCTGCAAAGGCCCCATGCACGCTGGACGCAGGTTGTGCCCCTTGTTGAGCCGTGGGTATGGGCACCCATGGGCAGATGAGCCCTGGGGTGTGACAGGGCTGTGACATGGAGCTGTGACACGGGGGACACCCCCAGACCATGGTGGGAAACAGCTCCTGCCCTGGGGCTTGCTTCTTCAGACATCCTGTCCCCAGAGCTGTGCCCTGCTCCCTGTCCCGTGGGGCCGCCCCAGCCTCAGTGGGGAGCGGTGGGGAAGCAGGGAGCCGGGGGAGCAGGGCACCCACGGGTGCACAGCCATGGCCCCCCCAGCACTCCCCTGCACGTTAAACGGTGCTGACACCCGAACACATGAGACATCTCCAGACACGCACTGGGCACCCCACCACAGAGTAGATGAATGCAAAGCGAGAAAGAGGAAGGGGGCTGAGGGAGCGGGAGGGAGAGCGGGAGCGGAGTGCGCTGTGCAGATGGCTCTATACATCATGCGACAGACACTATTTGTACTCTATCATGTGCGTGTCATGGAGCTTATCTTCCCCGGCCCCGCCGAGGTGCAAGCCAAGCGGTAAGACGGAGCGGACTTTCCTCCTAATTAAACATCAAGGGCATGATGGATGAGCCCTGCACGGGGCGTTGGTTGGGTACCGGCGCAGGCACCTGGTCGGTGGTGCCACTGACACTGGGGGGTGCGACCAGCCCCCCGTGCCACCCCCAGCACACCCTTGAGGGGCGTCCCTGGCCCAGGGACAGTGTTGGGCAGGGTCCCGCCGAACCCTCTCTCTGTCATCGCCATGGAGCGAGGTGAGAGCCTCGGTGCCGAGCCTGGGCACCGGGGGGGCTGGGGGACATCGCTTGCATTGTCCTCGGAAGATGCCCACCCATCCCCTTGCCCTGCAAACAGTCCCGGCCAGCCTCTGTGGACCGAGACATCCAGGGGAGCGCAGATGGGACGGGTCTGACCCGGCCCTGCCTGACGAGAGCCCCTTGCACGGCACTGGAGATGCCCACCCTGCCTTGGCTGCAGCACCCAGAGGCTCTTCCTGTGCTGAGGAGTCTGGGGGGGCCCTAAGTTACATTCTAAGGCTTTTCCTCAACATTTCTGCAGTACAACAGATGATCCTAAAGTCCTTTTCTCCGGTCCTTTTCTCCTTTTCTTCTTTTTCTGCCGGGTGCCTCCACACCTGACACTGCACAGCTGAAGATAGGAGTGGGCATAAAATGCATTTTGTTTACTTCAATTTATTTTAAATATTATCGTGCCAGTGCCAGACTATTTGAATGATTATGGCTGCAGAGGAAATGACTGTACAGTATATTTTTTTTCCATCAAGCTCACAGTTGCATTTTATCACTCTTTCTGTTAAAGACATGTTGGGGGTTTCATTTTTGCCTCTAACCCCCCATCTCTGCGGAGGCAGTAAACACCTAATTTTTAAATACACTTCGAACACAAAGGCTCTGAAGGCACTGAGTGAAATATCACGCATCTGTGCCGGTCTGAAGGGGAGCATGTTGCAGCAGGCCGCGCGGAGCTGGCAGTCACATCGCATTATCACCACGTGTCAAGTGCTCCAGCAGCCCAGGGAAGACCCGGAGCGGCCGCGCACGCCCACGCGCGCCTGCATAGCAATGCCTGCGCCGTACGCAGCTGGACGCGGTGCTCTGCAGGCTCTGCTCGCTCAGCCTGGCTCACCGTGCCGGGAGAAGTCGTGTCCAGCGCTGAATTGCACCTCAGGGGATGTGGAGGCTGGGAGAGCCCAGAGGAGGAACAGGGAGAGCAGCCTTTCTCTCTGCTGTGGATGTCACTGTCGATATGCGCGTCGCCTGCCCGTTGTGCCTGCGAGCGCAAGGAATTGCTGTCAGCGATGTTAGACAAGCATTGGTGTGTCTCGCGCAGTGCCTAACCTACAGCTCACATACGGCCTTCGTAGACACTCCGCGGGTGTCTGGTGGCCTTTCCACGCGTGCCTGCGCTGGAGCTGGGTGGCTGCCTGCCTGCTGGAAGCGGGATCTCAGCTGCACGGCCTCACCGGCGGGTATGGCAGAGCAGACCAGAACAACACAGCCTGGCTGGATGCAAAAGAGATTTCTTTTGCTGTCACCGGGTGCTGAGCAGCATCCTAGGGGAAAAGAAGTGTCTGGCTGGTACTGAAAAAAGCCTGAACGTGCAAGAGGATTTATCTGGTGAGGATGGAATCGCCCCTGGCAGGGGTCTTGCCCGCATCGGTGCCTCCTCACAGCCCCTCCAGCCCTGGGTCCCTTTGCTGGTTCTCTGCCCAGAAACACTTTTCTCCTCACCAGCGTGCGGCTGGCAGGGGTTGGCTCCCGCAGAACTGGCGTGCTGGCCCGGGGCTGCCCTGCGCCCGCGGGACGGCTCCTCCGGGAGGGAGCCTGCACCTCTGGCACTGGTGCCACGCTCCCGCTATCCCATTCGAACCCTTTTGGGGTGGAAGCTTCACTGCTTGTTTCTGGTACCTCTCCCATCACGTTCCAGGTCACCGGCTTCCTTATTAGCAGGGTGGGAATTGTCTCCTGGATGAAAGCTGCTGCCAGGCCACCATGGTCCAGTACTGTGAGGTGACACAGTACAGGGTGGTGACTGCGCCTCGGAGCACGCAAACGGCGCAGGGACTGCGGTGGGCTGGGGGCTGGCTCGCAGGCCAGCTTGGCGATGCGCTGGGGGCCAGCCTGTCCCTTGGGGCAGGACAACTGCTCACGCCTGGGGACAGCATCGGCTCAGGGGGAGGCGTGGGGCCAGCCCAGTGCGGCCCCTCACAGAGCTCCCACCACACTCTGCCCTTGGACCCTCCGCAGAGCTGGCTTTCACAGCCTCCCCGGTCCCAGCGCGCCGAGCTCTCTCTGTCCCCATCAGTTGTGCTGTCAGTTAGAAACGTTACATTATCAAGCAACGCCTAAATAGCCCAAATCTTGCAGGGTGCTGCTGGGCTGTGCGAGCCCTGTGTTGTATCCCTCTGCGTTTTTTCCCATGATGAAAGTCACCCCTGACGCTGAGCAGAGGAGGTGAGAGCATTTACTCTTGTTTTCAAAAATAGCCTGAGATGACATGGTGGGCTGATGGACCAGACTGACTGAGGCTGCGAGCGGTTCAGACACCATCAGCGTTGGGCACAGCGCTTTTGGGAAGAGTTTGCATCAGCCAGATAACACAAGCATTTTCCTGCTTTGCAGCTTTGTGGGAAAACCACCCCGGAGCAGTGGCAGAGTGTGGCCTGAGCCCCTCTGGGCACTGTGTGCTGGGAGCCACCAGCACGGGGCTGCACCAGGTCTTCCCCGTCTGGGTACCTGGCACCGAGAGCGATGCCCCAAGCCCCTGCCCCTCCCACAGCCCCCCTTTCGGGAATGCCCACCCCGTGCGGGAATGCCCCCCCCGTGCGGGAATGCCGACTGGGTGGCGGGTGCCTGCCCCACGTGCTGCCCCCCGCAGCAGGGAGCCCACCTGCTCCGCGCCCCTACAAGTGTCAGTGAACCGCTCGAGTCCAGGGCCATCCCCGGCGCCATGGAAAAAATAGGAGTCTCTCCGAGAGACTAACACCACCCATTATTAACGTAGACATTAGCGGTTTTATCCCTCGAAGCCTTTGGAGCGGGTTTCAGCCGGGACCCGGTGTTTATGCGGGGCGATCCTTGCTGCCCGACCTTCCTGAGCTGCCACATTCCTCCTGACAATGACTGGCAGCTCATGGAAATCCGGGCCCTTGACTGGCAGCTGAGGCAACTTTCTTCCTTCCCACAATTCCTCAGGTTCCTTCCCATCAATAGACAGAATGTTGGCTACTTTTCTGGGATAAATAGCAACCTTTGCCCCCCTCCTTTATTTGGCAAACGCTCAACACTTCATTCTTTTCAGAAAGCCCCTTGGAATGCAGCTGAGAAGGGCCTCAGCAGCGCTGCCCTCCTCCTCCTCCTCCTCCTCCTCCTCAGCGCCTGGCCGGGGGACTTTTGTGCGAGAGCAAACAAAGGCTCATTGGCAACACTTCTGGATTTCATTTCAAAATACATTTGTCACTCTGGAATAAAATAAACTGATTTTTCTGCTGTATTTTTTTTGCTTAACTCCTCCCTCTCATGTTTCCCTGCGGGCAGCTCTGATGCCGGAGGTGCTGGACAAAGATTCGCAAAGGGTAAACGAAAGCACACGCCTGCTGCAGGGCTGCTCCGCTCCATCTCGGCCCCGTCGGGATGCAGAGCAGCGTCCGTGCTCGGCAGCTCCAGGCAGCAGTGCAGTTGGCAAGCGTACCCGTCCTACGCGCCGAGCCTGACGCGGGGGCCCTCTCCTGAGGATCCCGGGCTGTCCCTCTGCCCTTCTCCCTACGGACACGGCTGCTGAGCTCGGCCAGCACCCAGGACCGCGCAGCCTGACTCCACTTCTTAGCCCTTAAGATACTTTTTGAAAATCACCGAAGTGACACAAAAGCTCCAACCACAGTCAAAACTGGATTGGGCTCGCAGGGGTGCAAATGTCCCCAATTTTCACTGAGAAGAAGGTCACTTTGGAGCACGGGACTTGGGCTCCGGGGTGCTGGAGGTGCCTGTCCAGGGTGTCCGTGCTCCGAGCAGGGGGCTCGTCCCCGGCAGGGCAGGGGAGCCGGCGCGGGCAGCGTCCACCACCGCTCCCTGCGTTTCAGCGATTAAATGAAGCTCAGCCTCAGCTCCTAAGAGCTTCTTGTGCTGAACAATAGACAGTTACAAAAGGATTTGAAAAATGATGAAGAGAATACTTGAAGGTTGTATTTTAAAAGAAATGAAGAGGCTCCTGAGCAGCAGAAATTGCTTGTGTGCACAATACAGACATTCACCCTTCTCCGTCAGCCCCGTGCTGAAGAGCATGTTAAAGAAAGATGAGAGACCTCGGCACTTTCTGGGTTTCTCGAGAGCAGGGTGGATGAGGAGACAATTAGCAAAATATAGTATCATTTGCATTTTCAGGAGTACTTGACAGATCCTCACTCTCTGCTGGAGGAAAAGAGGAGATGGGACAGCAGGGATGCAGAGGTGCTGGGTGAGCCGGGAGAGCAGGAGCGGCTGCGCAGGGGAAGCCCAGCGACCGAGCCCCGGGAGCGGTGTGCTGGGCATCTTCTGTCATCTAACAGCAACTTCAAATTGCGTAATTAAAATGCTGTTATTTTTGTTTTGTGTTATAAAATAAGAGACAATTTATGAGTTTTCCTCATCTGGAAAAACTCTCCTTTTTGGAAACTCAAGGCGTGCCTTTGCGCACGGAGGGGACACTTCACAGCCAGACACTGCCTCCTTGCAAGACAGTCACAAAAAGTTTGTGACAGTCACAAAAAATTCCTCCTTTACAATGTCTTGGTGGCTGTTTTCTTGTGAACACATAGTTGTCAGACTTTTGGTTAGCTTCTAAGCATCTGGGTTGATTCTCTCTTATTTCGATGATTTACGTCATTAAAACAAGTAAAGCCAACCGTCCGCTTCCAGCTGCGGGTGTAGTTCAGGGTGGGTGGGTGGATATCCCCACCCTCAGGGCCATCCCTGCCGGGTGTCCGTGCTGCGGAGGCTCGGATGCCCCGCTGCAGCACGCCGGGATGGGCAGGGTTGGAGGGCTGCCGCCGGCGTTGGGGCTGCCTCAGACAGGGACACCGCAGCCTTCCCCGCGCAGGAGCCCTTTGTCACGGAACGTGGAGGAATGTCATTGTCCCCACACTTCTGTCAGATTTGGTTGAAATCTGCCAGGAGATTAAGAAGTTATTATAGCAGACATGCGGCCAGATACCGGCGGGCATGGACAGCCCGATCACGCAAACTGCATTTCATCAGAAACCTGAGCCAACGCCGTGCTGGCTCTTCCCTTCCTCTCCCCATAGCCCTGGTGTGGCTCCCGCTCTCATGTCTATGTGCGCTGGACAGACTGGTTTCAATAAACTGCAATTGCTTCCAACTCTTTCCTAAAGTCCTCCCAGTCCAGCTTGTGCCCATGCGGGGCTGGGTCGGTGGCCAGGAGGGACTCATTGGTGTGTTGCTACTCTGAGGCCACCGCCTGCCACTTAACAGAAGCGGTGGCCGGTGCCCAGCCTCTTGGAGCCTCCTTGTGTCACCAGGGAACGCTTCCATCTGCAGCTTTCCCTCCTTTACGTCCAGGCGATTGTTCTGCTCGTGTGCTGTCACCCCCCTCTATCTCTCTTGCACAGCTGCTCCCTTCCGGTGTGTGGTGATGGTGCTTTCAGGATGTGGTTTCTCCGGGAACGCTCGAGTGTGGTGGGTGCGGGAGCATCCCAACGGCCAGAGGCAGCTGGTGGGCCCTGCCGCCAGCTGTGCGACCGCAGAGCCAGCCCAGGGAAGGGCTTGCGCCGCAGCAGGCAGGGACATCCTCCACCACTGTCCTGCCCTCGCTCCCTGCCGCAGGCCCCTGCATCTCATGGATGCTGGCTCTGAGCTTGGTGGATCTCTACCTGCTCGTGAACCAAGTCAGCTCCCACCTGGATCTCTCCCTGGGCTCCTTTTCTGCCACATTAACGAGTGGCAATGGTTCCTGGAGAAGTGCAGGCAGCACCAGAGGTGATGCCAGCAAAGGTGGTGGCCCTGGGAGCAGGGGAGATCCCCCCACGAGCAGCAGGGACCCCTGGGGTTGGCTCAGCCACCAGCGCCCCATGGCACGGGCACGCAGGGACGAGCACTTGGGCTGGGCTGGTGATGGGGAGCGAGGAGAGGGCCTGGCAGGAGGGGAAGGATGGGCGGGAAACTCGACACGGCAAAACCCAGAGCCATTGCCCAGTGCTGCAGTATGCGCTCGGGAGGCTGTTACAGCGGGCTGCTCCTCAAATAGGGATTTTTATAAGAAAATAAATTGTGTGAACACCATGGTAAGGCCAGGACATGTCTGGGTTTGTGCTGTGCAAGGCGCCAAGCAGAGGGCTGTGGATCAGACCGTGCATGTGCTGGGCTCCTCAGAACAAACACAGGATACACAGAGCCCCCGCCTCCACGTCCAGCCGGCCCGGGCTGCTCTCGTGCAGCTGATGGGAGGAAGAGCGGGCTGGTCCCGCACGCTGCCAAGGGCTGGTGCCAGCAAGGAGAACGGGATTGCTGATATTTGTGTAAGGAAAGAATTTCCTTGCCAAGAGACAGAGACCAAAGAGAGCAGAGGTGGCGCTGGCCCGTGGCGGTCGCTGCGCGCGGGTAGGACGTCTCTCCTGACCCCACTGGTGCAGCGTCTCGTGGGGCTCTCCTGAGTGAATGGAACGTGGATGGGGAAGAGCAGGGTTTGTGTTCTGGCATCGGGCAGTGCTCCCTCTGTACTGGGACTACTTAACGTGGAGCCAAGACTGCTCCTTAGCGCTTGTGAGCAGGGCTGGGTTGCAACAGGTGGGTACAGACGGATGGGGAGAAGGGGAAACAACGAGGCAGCACCAGCGGAATGGCGTGCGCTCACGAAAGCGCAGCGGCAGCCTAGCTGCAGAGGCACCGCACCGGAGAATTTCGAGGAATGCTTCGGTTCCTTCGGGACAGTTGCAGGTGGTTTGTCTGAAGCATGACAGCTAGCAGGAGACAACACACTTGTTCAGAAACCTGGCAAATGGCTGATGAGAAAAGGAGCACTTTGTTCCTGGTCCTGTGCGAACAGCGAGCTCAGCCAGTGCCAGCCGGGGCCAAGTGGGCTCTGGTTGAGAGCTGAGCAGCCTCGTCTTGCCCCATCCTGTCCCGTCCCATCCCATCTCATCCCGCCCCATCCTGCCCCATCCCGTCCTCGATGGTTGGCTGCCTTGCCGTCACCCAGAGCTGTTGCTTTCCAGGCGGGAGGCGAGTGACCTGCAGTCCCAGCAGCCTGGGTCTCAGGCAAGACTTTCCAAAACCTTGCACAGCGTGCCCACGGATAACGGTGCCGCGACGAGCCCCTCGCAGCTGACAGCACTGGCGGAGGCAGCACGCCTTGATGTGTTGTATATTAAGTGGAGTGGCAGCTGCGCTATTGCCATCTAAAACTAAGTACAAAATTTACAGCAGTAAATTCTTCTCTCTTCAGGGTGGTTAATTATCTTAATTACTTTTATTATCTTTTATCTTTTAAGATCCTAAATTGCTTATTTCTGCTTGTGTTGCCAAAGGGGGTTGCATATTTTTTACTGGCACACGCTGTGCGGAGGCACTGATACGCGTGTCTGCGTGGTACACTTTAAAAGAACTTTGATTTATACAAGACTTCTCCTTGGGATTTTAATTGTACTAAATAGGGAAAACAAAGTTCAGTGAAATATTGACTGACTGAAGAGCTGACAAGTGGCTCTTTCTTTTTTGGGGAAGAAACCTTCGGGAAAGCTGCCGCAGCCCCTGGGAGCAACCACGGTGGAGCTGAGCAGAAACGACCCCGCACCGAAGAGAAAGGAGGCGAGAGGAGGGAGGGATAGCGTTCTCCATTCCGTGGAGGAGGCTCCCTGAACGCTCCCAGGTGCTTTCCCAATGGAACTGGAGGTTGCCTCCACGTTTATTTTCAACGCAGTCCTGCACAGGGACCCCGGGGGAGCCGGCGCTGGCAGAGGTTGCCTGAACTCCGCGTGTGCTGAGGGACCGTGTCTTGCGGCGTTCAGTTGATGGAGAGAGAAAGGGCACTTTTCATGTGAAGACAAAGGGGCAGAGTGGGCTTTTCTTTCCCGTGGTTTTAGGAAGCTTGTGCTGAATGCCACACAGCCCCGGCAAAGAGGGGCAGCTCACTCCGAACATCCCTGACATGAAGGGCAGGGAGGGAGAAAAGATCTCCCCTTCCCATTCGAGTCTCTGCCACTCTTTGGCAGTGGTTATGGGGAGCTCCCTGTCACCCCAGCAGAACTGTGATGTAATTGCTACAGGACATGTATGATCCCACGCCTGGCAGATGTTTCTGCTGTCTTCCTTGCCCCTCTCTTTTACCAGCAAACAACAACAGCAATGTCGCAGCCGGCCCAGCTTCCTCCTCGTTTACTCCACTGCCTGGCTGCTGTCAGCTGAAATTGATGCTGTGGTTTAGGAGCAATTTTTAGTTTGGAAGAGCTGTCCTCCTGCCACCCGCTATAAATAACCCACGCACCCGTTGCAGCCCCGCGGTACCCAGCTTCCCTTCCCCGCTCCCCACCTGCACGCTGGCTCGGGGCGGCAGCGACGCCAGGACACCTGGGCTGCACCGCCGGATGCTCCTCGCCGGCCAGGCTGGCAACCGAACACCTGAGCTCGGGCTCGCCGTGATTGTGGGTGCCTGGCAGCCGGGTGTCTGCACAGCGGGGCAGTGGAGCCCCGTCCGTCTGTGGTGATGCCGTGGCACAGCCCGTGAAGGCGGCAGGGCCACAGCACCGTTTGCTGTCACATGCGGTGCCTTTGCCCGCACCTTGCTCACGGCTAGCATGGGCTCCCAAGGCACCCGGGACCCTCTGGCTCTGTGGCCCTTGTCCCTGGGGAGCAGCTGGTTTTCAACCACTGGCTCTTCTCCTCCTGGAAGCACCTGGACATGAGCTTGGGAGATGCTGAATCTGCAGCTCCCCTTCATTTTCATGGTAATCTGCGGAGCAATCATCTGTGCTTGCACGGAGTGTTTTTAACGAAGGGAAACGCAGCCCCTGCCACTGCCCAGAGCAGGCCTGTGATCCTCACAACCTGCGGCGTGCTGAGGAAACAGCTTGTTCATTCAAAGGGCATTTCTAGAAGCCAAAGCCAGCAACAAAGTCATGCAGACAGGGTTTCTGCAAGCAGATATGGGTATGCTACACAAATGGGAGCTCCCCACCCTGCGGGGATGGGATGCTGTCCATTATCACGTTGGCAGGCACCACCTGCAAAGCTGCAAACGCAGGGGAAGGCCTCTGACATGGCTCCTTCGCACTGCGACAATGCTTAGAAAGGGAGGGAAGGAGCTGGGGAGAAGCTCTCTCTCAAGCAAGAAAAGGAAAGGTGTCCTTTGCTAGGAAGAGATCTTTTTCAGTGCAAAATATGAATGGGAGCATAGCTTGTGCTGGAATGTTTACATTTGTTTGTTTCTGTGTAGTGTTGATTTACCTAAGGACAAGAAAAGGGCCCAAAAGTATCAAATTGGAGCAGAAAGTTTCATTGGGAGCTTCCATTTGTTCTTCCTACAAAGGATGCTCAAACTAAGAGCAAATAAATTTGGGACAGAGTTTGTCTATCTGTGAGATGTGTCACAGCAGAAAGCAAAACAGCAGCCAGTGGATTATTCCCGGTGAGCAGGGCTGAGGAGGGGTCCTCCTGTCGCCCAGCGCACACTGAGGAGGCTGCGACAGCCCTGCACGCTGTCAGCCCCGTCCGAAGGCGGGCGTGTGGCCTCGAGGCAGGAGCTGCTGCACGCATCGCAGCCAGCGATTTTCGTGCATGAATACCCTGAAGCTTTTTTTACAGTGTCCTGTAAAAAGGACACTTCTTGATTTCTTTGGCTTTCTGCTTACTTTGCTTCTGTCAGAGATGAAGTGTAAAATCACGGGAGGTGAAAGAAAAGGAGAATGTCTCTGTTTGTCCCCCGCAGAAGGTAGTGCACCTGCTCAGGGCAGGCGGCAGCCGCAGCATCGCAGCGATGCTCCCCTTGCAGGACTCGCACTTTTGTCAGACCATCTTACACCATCCCGTTCGGCATTTAGCAATTGATAAGCTTCCAGCGTGCGGCTGCTGCATCGGCTAGCCCTCATTACTGTCTGCTCCTCACAGATCCTTCACTCGCACCCGGTGTCCAGTGACCCGTCCGACAGCGAGCCCGCCACTGCAGCAGGTTCAGCATCTCCCCATTTTCGGAGCTCAGCGCTTTGTGTGATGCAAAGGAGGAGCGGTTGCTGCAAACACACACAGAGTTTTGCCTGCCCTGGAGAAGAGGAGTGACTGGTACTGAATACCCAGGCCCTCATCCCGAATTTTGCAGGGCTTGAGAAAGGGAGAGTTTCAGTATTATCTCTGCATTTTGACATCTTAAGTGACTTCCTCTTGTTTCCAAACACAAAGCATCTGAACGAGTTTCCTTTGAAAAGAAACACGTCTTGAGAGAACGGCCAAAGCCCCCCTGTGATTATCTCACAGTGCTTCAGCCGCTGCTGTAGAGCCATCTCTGGGCAGGGCGCTGCATCCCAATTTGCAGGGCACCAGGTGACAACACCCACACGGACATGCGGCCACCCTGCAGCCAAACCCCAGCACCATGCATCCGGGCAGAGCAGGCGCTTTCCCTTCCATTTCACCCTGCGAAGGAACACCGCAACATCAGGATTCGCTATTTATTTTAAATCGCAAACTTTTCAACTGGAAAGGAACAATAGGGAAAAATAAATGTGCCCGGGTCGACTTCCATGTTTAAAAGTATCCCGTGTCTTCAAGGCAGTGAATTTTAAAAAGGCACATAATTAGCAGGCTGCTTCCTCGTCTGTATTCTTCTCGTCTGCCTGCCCACATAAACATTCGGCACACAGCACTTCCAGACACTTTTTAATAGAATCGCTTAAAACAATTAATTACCAGAGTTTTCATTCAAGCTGCAGTGGAAAAGATACGCCGGCAATAAAAGGCATTTATTCGTTGGTTTCTGGAGGCCTGTTTGTTATTAACATGTAAATTAAATCATCACAGATGTTCCATTTTTAATCTGGGGATGTGAAGTGCAGGGCTAACCACGGCCCAAACAGCCTGATTTTATTACACACACATTCATTAGGAACCAGCGCTATTATTGGATATCATTTTTCTTTGATGCATTTTTTAAACCAATTATTGGTATAATTTGTTCATTTCCCTCTCTATTTGTTTTTCTCTTGCCATTTGTGTCAGGATTCTCCAATCAAGGATGATGGCTTTGGCTCCTCGCAGCCTCCCCGCTCGCTGCCGGCCGGTGCCAGCACGCAGCCCGTGCCCGGCCAGAGACCTGGTAGGAGAAATGGCAGCCAGGCCCATGACGATGCAAACAGGGCAATGGTGGAAAGTGTTCTTCAGCTGAGAAAAAACAGGCTTTGAGAGACGGCAAAATACATAAATGTTTAATTTTCACTAGGAATAATTTTCTGAAGTGAAAAGACAATTTCTACCCAAAGAAACCACCATTTCATCCTGGAAAGCTGCTCCTGGAACACAGGCATTTTTCTGAAAAACAGGTGAATTGCTGCTGGGACCTAATCCGCAAGGATTCTCCATAAAACAAGAGAAGACAGATATAACCAAAACCACAACCCAGAAATTGAGGGAAACCAGAGCATTTCCACTGATGAAAACTGGCTTTCAGCCTGTGTCAGTCTCACAGATATCCCATACGCCTCGCCTCCCACCTGCACCAGCCCATCCCCAGCTCTGCCCACTCCATCCCAGCGCTCCCCGGGTGGTCACTGAGGCCCAGGCGTTGTCAGAGCCCCCGATGAAGGATGCAGCCTGCCAAGCCTGGCTCCTCAGGAACAGCCCGCGGAACTCCCGCCCGCGGCTCAGGCTGCTTTGTTCTGCTGCCGCCCCGTGTCCTTGCCCAGACAACTGTCAGAGCGAGGGAGCCTTGCAATGACCAAAAAAGTCTTGGAAATGCTTTCATGCTAAAAATCTTGTCTTTGACAGAAGTGTGAGATACCTTGAGGCCTTCTATTGATTACCTGGGAGCAG
>JAAGAY010142792.1:82675-87675 GCA_011801015.1 Ardeotis arabs
GGACCAGGCCAGCTCCTGGTGGGAGCTCATCTCCACACAGAGACCTTCCTGCCTTCTCCAGGGGTCAGTATACAGCTGTATACTGCGTGCTGCAGCACGGGGAGACAGGAGGACCGCTGGTCTACGCCCCACCAGCACCTAAAGCTCCTCTGCAGGTCACCTTGCACAGGTCTGCCCAGCTCCCTGCGGAGCCACGGACCTCCTGAGGTCACATCAGGTAGGGTGGAAAACTGTGTCCTGCAGTGAGCACCTGTGTGGTGCCGCGTCCCGCAGCAAGATGCTGGAGCCCCAGGGTACTTGGCTCCTGGGCAGAGGCACAGCGATGTCCCCTCGGCAGGGATCCAACAAGGAGTGTCTGGGAGCAATCCGCTCTAACAGCTCATTAACCTCCGCAATAAAATGGCCAAAAGTAATATTTCCCTCCACACCACTCTGCACTCTGAGCTTTTGGATCATATTACAGCTAATTAGAAGGCAGCAAAACACCTGTACAAGGAAGCTGCTGAAACATGAAGGAAAAATAGCAAAAATGAGGAAAAGGCTGGAACTTGGTTTCTAGCTGGTTTCTTGCCCTCATGGCAGAAAGAGTCTAGACTGACATTGTGGTTCAGCCCCACTCAGCAGCTAAAATATCACACAGTCGCTTGCTCTCTGCCCCCCTCAGTGCCCCAGGTGGGAAGGGGAGGAGAATCAGGAAAGAAAGAAAGGCAAAACTCATGAACTGGGATAAAAACAGCTTAAGAGAACAAGAGAGGAACAGAAAACAGAGACAGAAACCAAACCCACCCCCAGCACCCACCTCAGCAGTAACTCCCAGCACAGCAGCTCAGGGGGATCCAACACCCAGCTCCCTCCCAGCAGCCAAACCTGCCCCCCAGCCCCAGCCCCACTTTATCCCCTGAGCAGGAGCAGCCCTTGGGCTGATCTGGGCAACCTGTCCCAGCTGGGTCCCAGCCACAGGTGCCAGGGCTCCAGCTCCAATCCCAGCTCCCTCAGAATTAACCCTCTCCTCGCCAGAACCGGAACAAGTGACCTTACGGACCTGACAAGAAGGACATCAGCTTTATGCTGGCTCAGGGGTGCTACCTTGTTTTAACATGGATGATCCAATCTTCTGAGATTTTGAGTCTTAGAAAACAAAATGATGGACAGGAGCAAAACAGAGAATACTTGAAGAGGTGATTTTTTCATTTGATGTTGTTTTTCTGGCACTGTCTGGTTTTGTCATGGATGTGAAGTGGTGGGGGCTGGAAAGATGCAGGAGGCAGTAAGCAGGCTTTAGCCTTTGTGGGTTTGCCGGGCGAGATAACAGAGCGGGATTGGTGTCCTTTCAGGACACAGAAAACGTGGGGCACGCTGTATGCGAGTCACTCTTCTGATCTGGAGACGTTTCAGCATGGACTGGTTTTATTTTCCACGGTATCATGACCATAAAGTGTGAATTTGGGAAGGAATTCCAGGCATTCCTGGCCCTAGATGCTGCGTGGCCTCCTGGATGCTGGGCGCGAATCTGCCATTCTTCGTTAGTCCTGCTAACTTCTCTGTTACTGGGGCTCTGCATATGGAAAAGGTTTGAGGTGTCTTGTGTTTAATGAGAAACAGAAAAGATTAGGTCGTAGCAAGGTATTTAATTATTAGGATATTTCTGCTCCGGCTGCATCCTTTGCCTCTCCATGCGGGAAGTGCCAAATTACATGTCACCTCGCAGGGCATATTTTCTGTAGTTTTCCGAGCTCCTACAATGGCAGCCTCATGAATATTTACTGAGCTGCTCAGATATGCAGCCGTGGGAACAAATAAAAAAACCCTTGTATTTGCATCTCCCACAGACACTAACAAACCGTGTGGCTCTGGTAGGGAGAAGATGGGAGATTGCTGCTGCCTTTCCAGAGGGATAGAGAAAACAGCTCCTCGTATAATGAGATTGACTTTTAAATTGAAAGTGTTACTGGTTGTGCTGCAGTTCACACTGCCGTGCTGCGCATTTACTCCCTAGGCTCTAACATTAAGACATCTTATGTACAAGCTGGGAGGATTCAATTAGAGTTTCTGTTATTAATCAATCAATTAAGCCACAATCTTTGCTAGATACATTTTTGCTCTTAAAGAGGTGAGGAGCTGGCGTTACGCGCTTTCGGGATGCCGTTTCGGCTGGACACAGAGGCGGTGTCCATGGCAGAGCTCCCGGTGCCAACGCGATGCCAGGGCCCCCCCCAGCTCGAGGCACCGCGCTGTGCGGAGGGAAGAGCGGAGCACAGGGAGGGACAGCTGGGGCCTGGCTCCCGGCTGCAGCACCCAGGAAAGGCCAGTTTAGAGCTGCCACCCAGTCCTTCCAGAAACGTTCGGCCACTTTTGCTTCATTGCCAAGCGGAAGACGCTCTGCATCTGGGCAACTGCACGAGAGCGGGGGAGAAGGACAGCTCGGCTCTTCCGTTGTTTCCACGCTTGTGCTGGAGGACAGCAGGAAACCTTCCTTGCCTGGAAAAATCTGCGTGTGAGTTAAGAGATGCAGAAGAGAAAGGTTTGAGAAGTGTTGCTAAAGAAACGCCTGGGGTATTCACAAATTCACCCATCTAGAGCTGCCTCCAACCTTCAGCCAGGATGTGGCTGGCCTGGAGCCTTCCATCGGCGGCGATTCACCACACCTCGATGTGCGGGAGGGGCGGCCGGAGCCAGCACCACTGGACGGTCCTGGGCAGGACCCTGTGCGTGTGTCCCAGGGACTCGGGTGGCATGCAGGGGTGGTGGGCTCGCCGCGGCATGGTGGGCTCGGTGTGGCACGCTGCCAGGCCAAGGGAGGAGAGCTGGCGGCGGCATTTGGAGCAGGAACGATTCCCTGCATCCTGGTGCCTGGAGTATTTAACCCACCCTGTAACCGGAACTTCAGGGGAAGGGTTTAGAGAAAATGAGCTCTGCGGTTTTGAGCTGAAGTTTGAACACTCGAAGTAAAGGTGCGAGTGTTGTCTACAGGCAAGGAAAAAAAAAGAAGAGAGGATTAAATGGCAATGTTACCTTTACTCTTGTCAAATACCTAAGTAGAAACATTGGTTAATGCCCCTAAAAAAGGCCCATTACCACAGGGCAGCGAGTCAAAGAGCCTGGCTGCCCTAATGCTCAGTTATCTCGTTCCTGGATAATGGAATGACCCCTCGCCTGCCCGCGCTGTACGACGATATAATAGCGCGAGCCGTCTGAATAAAGAGGTTATTTTTGGAATCCAATTGAAACAGTGCCGGCGCTGGTGTGACAGGGGAAGGACTGAACAAGATGCAATGTTCTAAGGGAAGGGGAAAAAATTGAATTTTGGGGAAGGTGGCACCAGCAGTGAACTGTGCAAAGGAAGGCACCGCGGCGCGGCAGGAGCGCGGGGCCGCGGGCAGACGGCACAGCCCTGGGAAGGGGCGGCCAGCGATGGGCTGGGCTGGGGGAAAGCTGGTGCTGGAGGCTGAACCAGCCCGTCCAGCTGCAGCGCAGCCAGAATTCCCCACTGGCCAGGCAACGGGGGCTTGGGCAGCCCCAGGCCAGAGTGGTCCCCAGCACCAGCTGAGAGCCAGCGGCTGGGGACGGGCCATTGCCAACACCCTCCTGAGAGCCGTGCCCATCCTGCCCTGCCAGCAGCTCCAGCTCCCCAGCCTGCACGCTCCACAGCTCTTTTCTCATGCCACTTCAGCACACGTGTAACAGCAAACCACCATATAATGCTAATTCTGGTGCACAGTACCCAACACATAGCACTCCAATTCATCAAACAGTGAGAGACAAGAGGCACAAGAGATTCAGCAAAACGTGGAGACAAAAATGAATATTAATTTACAAAGCAGCACAAAGACAATGGGATCCAAGGAGATTGATATCACAAATTCCCCTTATTCAATCAGATTAGGGTCCCATCTTCCCCAAACACCAATTGCTAATCTAGATTTGAAAGACAAATCCTGCTGCAGAAGGGCTTTGCCTTTATCTTGTCCCTCTGATGCCTCTACTTAAGATGTTACTGCAATTTTGGGGGGAGCTGTGGAGGAGGAAACCTTCCTGTAAGGCATTTAACCGTTTGGTTGCTGATGTGCCATCAGGAAAGCGGTAGGGCTCTGTGGAACACGGGCCGTCCCATGCCGCCCGTGGTTTGGCTCACTGCTCTGGGCCAGCCCGGCCTCCCGCCTGCCGCTTCGGTCTGCAATCTGCAGCTGAAAACGTGAAATTCCCGAGAGCCCGACAACTCCGGGGAAACCTGCGCGGCAGCAGACACCAGCCTACCCCGTCTGTCTCTAAGCGAAGGGAAGCAGAGGCGTGTGGAGGGGGTGCAGCCCTCCCCTCGTAGCGCAGGTGCTCTATAATTGATGCTGAATGAGAGGAAATGAAACCAGGAATCCTTTCTGAAGAAGTCAGGGTTGGTATCTGATGCCGCAGACAAGTTAAAACAATGTGTAATTCAGTTGGGAACAGAAAGCCCAAAGCCGGTTGAGCTGCGTTTCACTCATCCCCCCAGGGACGCGCAGGGGGACCTGCCTCCTCCCAGCGGGGCGGCAGCACCCCGGGGCCTTCGCTCTCTGCCAGGGACCGGTTCTGGGTTTCACAGCTCCTGGCAGTGCCGGTACCTGTCCATGACCACACTGACCACACTCGGGCAATGCTGTTGATCAATTTTATTTTTTTTCCCTTATTGCTTCTTACAATCACTTATATAGTCTTGTCCTGAAAAAACCTGTGCGCTGTCCAGGGCTCCATTTATGTTTGGGGACCCCGGCTCCGCAGCGGTGTGAGCGGGTGGTCACTGGCACGGCTGATACCTGGTGTCAGAGCTGTCACCCTGCCATGGAGGGGCTGGTGGACACAACGGCCGGCAATCCTGCTCAAGTAGCAACTAGTTTTCTTGTGTTTGGATGCAATTGCTGTTTTACTACTTAAAAGCTTAAAATATTAAAAGCTGTTTTACTACTTAGTTGCTTTTTCTACTTAAAAGCAATTTAATCAAAAAAGGAAAATTGCCTCGATTTTTGTTA
>JAAGAY010142792.1:92675-124309 GCA_011801015.1 Ardeotis arabs
GCAATCTCCTGCTCCCAGAGTGACTGGTTTTCACAGTTCCCCCCTGCACAGGGGGGCAGGAGCTGGTGCTGGTCCCCAGCACAGGCACCGCACGCAGTTGGTGCTGAGGGCTGTCACTGCCCATGTTTTGGGGCAAGAGAGGGCTCTTTTGGGAAGGAAGCCCTGCTCGGAGGAAGCGGGGCACCCAGGGGCACAGACACTTTTCCCAGTGCGCAGATTCCTGAAAAGTGTCCGTGACATTCACGCCTGTTCAGACCCTCGCTGCTGGCCACTCGCTTGCCCGCAAGCTGGGGGCTGTTGGTGGCTCCTTTGCCAGGGGGTGAACCCGAGGCAGGGCACTGCTGCCCCATGGCACGGGATGCTCCAGCACGGCCCAGCGCTCTGGCTCTGCCTCCGAGCAGGGACAGCCGCCTGCGCACCAGCATGAGTCCCTCCCGCACCAGATGTGCCACAGGCTGCCCACGTACAACCCTCAGCGGAATGGTTGGGGTGAGACAGTCGGAGCCAGGGTTGGCAAATTCACCCTGTTTCACGGCCGCAGGAGGGACCGCTCCTTTGCAGGACCAGGCTGAGCCCAACAAGCCTTCCCTTGCTGTGGGGGGGCGGGTGCACACTTGACTCCCTCCATCCCGAGGGTGCGCTGAGCAGTTCCTTATTCACACGAAGCTTCTCCCGAGCCGCCTCTCTCGAGCCCCAATGCCCTGGCACGGCTGGGCCCTTTGCAGAAGCTGGCGGAGCACAGGGGACCTGCGGAGGGGCCGGTCTGAGCCCCATCACCGGGGAACCAGGAGGAGGGGTGGGTGGCAGCGCAGAGGGTGCTGCGGGCTCTGGCTCAGCCGTTCAGCCGAGACGCTCTGGCCCTGCAGATTTATTTCCTGGCTTTTAGCCAGCCTAGGAATGAAAATACTCTAGAGGGTGAAAGGCTCACAGTCAAGAGCTCTTCACCTCTTCCCTGAAAGGACCTCTCATCCTCATTCATTCAGGGGTTTATTACCACTCCACTGCCTGAGAATAACTGTTTGCAAAGATAGAGCTCGGAAAAAATAAGCCACCCAGGTGCCAGAGCGCTTAGACCTGCCAGTTCTGGGTTCAGAGCAGAGTCAGTTCGGGTCTCTTCGGCCTTCTAGCCCCAGTGATGGGCTCTTTAATTTGGAGGCCCAGGCGATGGCTTTAGCTGATGCTTGGCCACCCAGAGCACCTTCATTAGCTCCTGGGTTTGGGGTGCTGAACACAGCCGGGTGTAAGCAATGCCCTTTTTTCTTTTGCTGGGAATCAGCACACAAAAACAGCCCCTGGCCTGGGGCGAGGGACCTGCCACAGCCCTCCCTGCTTTCCGAGAGCACCCACAGGTTTCTCCTTTTACATCACTTTTGTGGGTGCTGGGGCTTCCTCCCGCTGCTGCCTCCCCTGGAATCCTTACTCTTTGCTTTCTTAAAGCTGGATGCTGACAAGTTCTGATTTTGCATTGCAAGGCTATGGCACAATCCTGTCCTGCTGCATTTATCCGCGTTTATTCTGGTATTTCTACCCAACTCTGGAAAGCGCAGGGATGGGCCATGATGGTTGGCAGAAAATGGCTGCGCGACAAGACAGCGTTCACTAGTTTGAGCTGCATTGTGCCTTGCAGGCCGCGTATCTTTAACCTCCACAAATTCAGAGGCTCAGGAAGCAAAAGACACTGCTGCAGGGCTGGGGGTCTCCTGGGGAGCCAGCCGTGCAGTTTTCCGGCAGCAAGCACGCTTCCCAGCCTCAGTGCTGTAAGCGGAGAGGAATCATCGGTGAGTGGGGCCACCCTGATGTGGGAGGCGCGTAGAGTGCCCTTGCAGCACTGCCGTCGTCCGGACGACACGGGCAGCGGTGCCACTGGTGGAAGAGCAGGAGAGCTGCAGGGAGGCCATGCGGGAAGGCCGTGGCGGGAACGGGGCTGGCGTTGGAGCAATGGCTCTCACCGCCGGAGCGGGAGCTGCGCCTGCCACCCAGGCGGAGGCTCCGGCACTGACAAACAGCTCTGCCATCCCAGCATAGCCAGCCTGCGCCGCACCGAAACAGGCAGCTAGAAAGTAAACAGTGTCTGAAACCTATTCTCATTAGGCTAATTTACGAATAAATTACCATATTCAATGGCCTTATTTTTACTGCTCGTTAACAGGCCCATGATAGGATGATAATTATGGGATTTTAAGTGGCTAATGGCAGCTGGGGCGTCAAAAGCAGTTTTTACGAATCTGTTTATGGCAGGGAAGGTGACAGGAGGGTGGGACACTGAGATGTTGGAATCGCATGTCGGGGAAAAAAAAGCTTTAATTGTTGAGTATTTATTAGAGAGGAGGGAAGACTGTAATTTAAAAATGAAACTCCGAAAAACAAAAAGGAAATTAATTAGTCTCCTAGCGCTCCAGTGGCTAGCGCTTAAGGAGGACCTCGCTGGTTTGCAGGCGGGCTGTGAGGGTCCCGAGGGCCACTGCTTGGTGCGGCCGTCCTGCGCCGCAGGGACTCATGCTTCCCCCTGCACCGAGGAGCTGGTGCAGGCCCGGCCCGGTGATGCTGCGAGGATGAAAGGAGCTTCGGTGTGGTGAGGGTGCGAGGGGACGAGGCGCGCCTTCCTGCTGCTCCCATGCCAGCCCCAGCCACGCTGCGCAGCCGCCGCCATGCCTGGCGCGGTGCTCCCCACCCCCGGTAGGAGCCTCCTGGCTGCACCGCGCCATGGCTGGGGGTCGCCGGCCCATCCGCCGGTGAGGGCTGCGCGTCTCCCTCCCGCCATCTCCTGCCGCCCCCGTTTCCTGATAGCCAGTATTTTTTCTATATGTTTAGCCTGGCTGCTCATCATCTCCCATCTCCACCGATTCATCTTGATCCTTCAGTTTAGTATGCAGTGCTTGGAAAACAAACACATACCAGACTGACAGTGGGAATAAATATCGCGGAGATGTTGATTAGCATTTGATCCCAGCTGGGCCTCTGGAAGCTGCAGCACTGGAATGCCTTGGCAGTTTTTTAATGCTGAATAATTTGATTAGATCGGTGGCTGAGCCTGCTGCTGGTGCTGAGATAAACCCTCCCAATGCCACCGCTCCCCCCGCACCGCGCGCGCTCCACTCCTTTCCTGGCTTGCTTGCTTTCTTTTATGGGGCCTTAAATACGTCGTTTAATCAACTCTACAATTTCAATTTAGCACAGTTGTTGACTCGCATGGATGATAAGGTTCTGAAGACCCCACAGATTGCTGCCTGGTTTAACAGTGCCATTTTCCACGGCCTCCTGGCTTCAGCTGCCAAACCGCAGCCAAGCCCGGCCCGGCCCAGGCCGCGGGCAGCTGCCGGAGGGTCTGTTCGTGTAGCCGAAGCTGTCATTCAGCCATGCAAGGGACGCGTCCCTTCCACACGATGACACGATAGCATCCAAGGGTTCATTTGCAAAACCACAGCAACAACATTTTATTTTGTTCTTTGGAGACACAGAAAGTGTGAGGACACAGGGAGGGAAAACTGCAATTACCTAAGACCTCAGCGATACTAATTAAACTTTGATTTCTGAAATTTTCTTCTCCCTCTATTAAGAAAAAAGAGTGGGGCAGACACCTACACTGCCTAAACCACTTCCACTTTTCATCTAATTTAACTGCAGGCATTCCTTTCCAACAGGAGAGTAATCAGTTCAGCCAGCGGCCAGCGAGAGTGCAGCAAACAGCCCTGACTCCTCTACAGCAGGTTTTTTCCAAAATACTCTGCTGATGGCTGGTTTCAAAACATATTCAAAATATCTTCTTATCAGCAGAATATCATTTAAAACCAACCAAGCTTTACCTGCATCACTAAGACTGCAGTTACACTTCTCCCCCAACACCTAAAAAGGGGAAATGATGGATTACAAGCCCAGCATTTTCTATCTGAAAAGAATTATTTTATCTGAAAGTGCAAAACTGTGTATTTTCAGCCACTGACCTAATCTGAAGTAAATAAACAGGCAGAGGCTTCTTGTGTTTACTCACAGTTATTAACACACCGCAGAGGTGTGAGGGTGACGCTAGCTGACGAGCACCATTGCAAACTTTCTCCCTTTAGCTGAGTTCCTTGTGATTCGTGCACCGCAAGCCGCCCAGCTCCGCTGGGTTTGCAGGCAGCCCACGTCCCTGCGCGTCTGCCCCGGCTCTGCGCGCCTGTGGGTCGGCTCTGCTGGGATGGCAGAGATGCCGAGGGAGGTTTGGTCCGTCGAGTATGGCATACAAATAGTGGCTGATCTCTGGGAGAGAGCAATGGCAAACACCTGCTGAAGAGCACAAGAGCAGAGCAAGCGGACAATGATACTTCATCAAATACTCTATTAACCTCCAGTAATTTATGGCTCAAGATCTTTCAGAGCCAGAAATAATGTCTATGTATGGATGTGTGATGGATTTTTCTGCCATTAATTTGTCCAGTAACTTTCTGAACTCATGTAAATTTTAGCTTTCACAGCATCCGTGAAAGATCTCTCCTGTCTAACTGCGCGCGTGAGACCGGCCCTCCTCACCGCTGGGTTTCAGCCCACTGCCGGTGCCCCTCCACACCCTTTCTTCTCGCACGGTGAGGAGCAATCAGCAGCCAACCCTTGTCCACTGCCCCAGTTTTACAGGTTTTGGCTGTGTCCCTGCTCAGACATCTCCTTTCCAGGCTGAAAAGCCTTACCCCAGGAAATCGTGCCTTTATCCTGCTCATCCCCCAGGCCCTGCTCTGGACCTTTCTTATTTCTGTCACCGGTTTTGTGTCATGGGGTAGGGACAGAGTAAAGCAGGATCCAGCGCAGGGCTGTTACACAGATGTCTACGGCAGCATGTTGTTCTCTCTTTGGTCCCTCATTTCCCCCTAATAATTCCCAGTATTTGATTTGTTTTTAGGCCACTGCTGGATGTTGAGCTAGTGTTTCCATGGAGTTATTTACTGCAACCCTCAGTGTTCACTCCTAGGTGCTGCCCATCAGTACAGAGTCCTCCGTGCATGTAAAGATGAGATTTCCAGTTCTACACCCTCCACAGAGGTCAAGATTTTACATTTATCTACCTTGAATTTCATCTGCCTCTGCCCAGTCCCTCACTCCAGCAAGATGTCTTTACAACGTCTGCAGCTGTCCCTGCCTTTAGGAAGACAGATCACTGTGCGCTATCCACAAACTTTGCCATCTCACCCCTTTTCTGGATCATTTCCTGCCCCCTCTTCCAGCACTGGCTCCAGTACAGATCCCATGAATCTCCCCTCTGAAAAGCAGCAATTTGTTTTGATACCTTGACACTGTCCTTTTGCCGTGCCACGTGGAGCCACTGCCTCCAGCTGGGCCAGGTTCCTTCATAGGGACTTTGCTGAAGGCCTTGCTTAAAACACACTTGTCGGCTTCTCCTGAGGAAACCCAAAGACCTGTTCATAGTTCTTCGTGACTGTCCAGGTGATTTAGTTGCCTTGAAACTCCTTACATCAACGTTTCGCTTTGAGACCAGTACAACCACAAACTCATCGCTGCTCCGTGTGCTGGGCTAGGGCAGCGTGAGCCTGATCCGACGTGCAGCTGGGACGAGGCGAAGACCTACGGGAATGGGTGGACAGAGAACGTTACGGGCACCACTACCTGCAAAACACTATGGACGTGGGTGTGGGAGTCAAGACCCCAGCATCAATAAAGTGACACCTCCAGCAAAGAAACTCCCGAGGAGCAGCCAGAATGCTGACCCCCATGGTGCCGCAGCCCGCAGCCCGCTGCCCGGAGGCTGGGGTCCCGCAGGAGCTCGCCCACGGGAGCGGTGGATTGGCGTTCAGGTTTGTGCAATTGACCAGATTTTTGTGTTTGCCTCTCTGATCATCATATACCTTTTGCAAAAGGTGCTTTGTATGAAATTAAGAACAGGATTTGTTTCTTCAAACTTTTGCAATTTTAACATCTGTTTGTTTTGGTAAATTTGACAGGGACTCTCTTTTGTATCTTTTTTTTTCTTTTTTTTTTCTTTCAGAAATTCTATGAAAAGTGTTTTAAAAAGTGCTAACTGACAAGCCTACACAGGCTGCCTCCACTCAGGGAGCACTCTGCACAGTTGTTAACTTGTTAGACAGGAGCTAGATTACAATCATAAATAAATGATTTGCTGTCTCCTTACATTCAGACATGTAGCTTTTAAAGTGTAGCTGTCATCCCTGAATCAGATTTAGTCAAATGCTGTGTAACTGCAAAATTATCCTATCCTTACCTTTTTTTATTCTCCATATAATGGACAGTTAAATTGGATTTTCAAATTTGAAGTGCATATGTTTTTCAAATCCCCACAGGGTTGCCATTTTTTCATTTCTAAAGCAACTCACTAATGTTTATCATTACCACACAGAAATATTACAATTCTTAAGGGGCACCTTATAAAATCAGTATGGGAGAAATATGCTTTATCGTCTCAAAATGAAACCAATTTCTCAGCTGATTTGCAATTTATTTACATGTTAGCATTTGATTTTCTGCTGATTTATAGCCCCACATGCCTTGGTCTTAGCTGTTTTCTAAATAAACACAATCAGGCTGGGAAAGCTAATACCAAATTATGGAGCTTTGTTCTAGCTTTACGCTATTAATAAGTTAAATCTTTTACCAATAGTGCCCAGCATCCCTTAGCACGGAGTGCAAGGAGAAGTCATGCGTGGCGTTTTGTAAGGCTGAAGTTCTGCTGCGCTATAAATAATCAGTAGGTGTGGAGAAGCTAGGGGGAAAATAGAGATCGCAGGAAAAGCACAAGCAGGAAATGTGGTCTCACAATTAGTCTTTTTTCCTAAGATACAAACTTCGAGATTCAGCCCCATCTCACGAAACCCCTGGACATTCCATTTTACCCAGCCATTTAAGACCTTCCCTTCACCATGGCTGTGCAGGAAACACGCTGCACACGTGAGACCCCGCTTTCTGCGTGTTCCCGCTGCACGCATGCAGCCGCGCCGGTAACGGATGGCCACTGCTGATGATTGTTTCAGAATAAGTTTTTTAATGGCAGGTAAATTATTCATTGGCATGTAAAATAATACTCTCAGCCTTAACTAACGCGGTAGTAAAAATAACCTCTGGCGAGGATCTCAGACTTTCCAGGTTCAGTTCATTAATAAACAATAGGAAAGCGCGTCGGCACAGTGCATGCTGGAAGTCCAAACAACTTCATGGGCGAGTGGGAGGGAGGGGGCTGAGAATTCAAATACGCGTCAGTCGTGGGGACGCGCACCTTTTTCACTGTGTAAGGTGCACGTGCAAATTCCATGGATAATTAACGCTGCAGTTACTTCAGCAGCATCAAAAGACCCACTGTTTAATTCAACACCCTACGAGCGCGGTGTGACAGCAGAGAGGAGCATTATTCCCAGCAATGAGTGACAGGGGGCATCAGGCGTTCTTCTAAAGCGCTCTCGCCTCGCCCTCAAACAGCACGTCAGGTGTGTCTGGGCTGCACTGGTGGCACGAGGTGCTGCCAGCCCGCAATGTGCAAGCTCCCACCCAGCCTCGGCTGCTGGGGACACTGGCCTGCCCCGGCACCGTGCACCTCAGCCCCCTCGCCATCCCCGCAGACGACGGGCACGCACTACAGAACCGTGGGAGCAACTGATGCTCGTGTGAGCTGCTGTGGTTGCCGGCGCTAGGAGATTGCGTAGGAGCTGGGGAGCGAGCCGGCCGCTGCAGGCACCCACGGAGAGGTCAAGGGAGCTGACCTTCAAAAGCCAGACACCAGAAGCAGCCTGGGCTCAGCCCTGCTGAACCGGGGCCACCCGAGCAGCCCTCCTGGTCCTGTTCCCCTGCCAGGACCATGCGCTCCCCAGGGTTTCCGGCCTGTTGACACGCTGGCCATGTGTCAGGCCCTGGAGCACAAGTGTAAAAAAGCCAGAGCAGGTAATGGCTCCATTTCTTTGGAGAAGTCACGGTGGCTTTAGCATGGTTAGGAAGGGACTGCTTCGGTGCTGCTGTCAGAGGAGCTGGTGCCCAGCTGCCCGCTCAGGCGCTGGAGCCTGCCCCATCCAGAAGCACATGCCGCAGTCGTGCGGCACACGAAGGGTGTGCTGGATCTGCTGGCACACTCCAGATCCTGCGTCTTGGTAATTAAAACCCAAAGCGGCAGAAAGGGACCTCACTGAAGGTGAGCTTGTGCAGGGGGAGGCGGGTTTGTCGCCTTGCCCCCAGCCCTGTCCCGGACTGCACGGCCTGGCTGCTCTCCCCAAGCAGCCCCAGCAAGGCCGCTGCATGCCTGCACACATTGCTGACTGCTTAATGGCGGCTTTTTGGGTTTTTCCTGTTGACATTGATCATAATTGTTAGCCCATCGATTGACACACAGGCTCCTTGACAGAATAACAAGGAATGCTCCGTGCCAAATTATTCACCCTCCGCCGGCTAAATCGCGCATCCTCCTGCAATCAAACCGCAGCCGCTTCCAGCGGGTGGGAAACAAAGGTCCTGCGATTCTCAGTGGGGATGTGAGGAGCTGGGTGGCAGTGGCAGAACATCAGGTTCCCGGTGCTCCCCACCGCCTGTCAGCAACGGCTGTGTGACAGCAATAACGATACCGTCAGCAGAGCCGGCCCTGCCGTCTGTGCAGCCAGAGCAGCAGGAAAATACAGGAGGAAAAATGAACTGCAACAAGGGGGCTGAGCAACCAAAACAAACAAATAGCGGGGCAGGAATCTCTTTTACCCTTAGAATTTGGCTTCTGGAACCCCAGGTCTGTCCTGCAACTATGAATTAAAAATAACACATCTGGTTCGGGGCTGGTTTAAAACCAGCATGGCTCCTTCAGGGGGACAGAGCAGCATAACGCCGCTTGCCTCGGTAGACGAGCACTGATTTGCGATGGGTGCCGGCCCCTCCAGCACCAAGCTCTGTATCAGCGGTCAGCGGCTTTGCCAACCCTGTCCTAGGAGCCTGGAAGGCATCCCCTGGGCTGCGCATGCACTAGAGAAGCATCAGAGAAAGTACACCCCTCCTGCTCCAGGAAAGTTTGCTTTGCTGAAAATCACAGCTCTTCCCAGTTATTCCCTGCGCATACCCATCCCTGCAGGGATCTCGTTCAGCCGAGGAGACTGAAGAACCCGTGGGTGCTTATGCAAAAATACGGGCATTTGCCACCAAAGATGCTTGTTTGTTTGACGTGAAATCTCTCCAGTGTTCTTCTCCCAGTGCATACACGGGCTTTGCGGGATGAAATACATTATCCAGCGAGTCATTCGTCAAAGACCCAGAATGACGTAGTGAGCATGTGATGGAAAAAGAAAATGGCCACCTCGGCGATGGTTTAAGGACATACAAGACAGACATCTGATGAGCAAAAAAACTTCCCCTGGACTTGTGCTGGAATAAGGGTTAAATAGGAGACTGTCTGTGACATCTTGTGTCAATCAAGCAGAGTCATCTGTGCGAATCTGTGGCAGGATCTCAAAGGGAACTCTGGCATGTCAGAGGCTGGGCTGGGCGTGGATTAGGCAGGAGCTAGAAAGGGCTTATAAAAACCTGACGTGAAAATGCTTTGCTTTGCGAGCATTTTTATAGCATGAGGCTATATACAGAGAGCTGTTATCCCACCGGCTGCTAGGCAAAAGCAGGGAAAAAACAATGAAATACATTTTGGGAAAAAGAAGGGACTTCAAAGGAGATGTCCTCCCAGCGCGGGAAGGGGGTTGCTGAAGAACCTCTCCTGGCTTTTGGGGAGCTGGGCAGGCGCTGCTCACAGCCACTCCTGATAATGCCTTTCCAGCCTCTCCTTGCTTTCTTCCCCTTTGTTCTGACTTAACGCTGTTTTCTGAGCTGTCCCTCCTGTAGAACCTCGGGCCCTGCGCCAGGAGCCGTCCCCCCACCCCGTTCTCCGCAGAACGCTGCTGCTGCCTGCGGTTTTGCCAAAATTTCCTTTTGAGAAATCAGGACGGAGAACAAGGGAAGTGGGTCCTCGATGACGTAACTGTTACAGATCTCTGAAATAAGCTGGGCTCATTAATAGCTTTTCTAAACATCGCAGTCACTGTCGCTGATCTCCGTGGTATTTTTCTGTGTGAGAGGGCTGAAATCTGCTGGTGGATCTTGATGTTTCCAGATCTGCGGTAGGCCACGTGCTTGAAGACCTGCTCGCTTCCCCATTTGGATCGACCCCGCCGCTTTGCTGTGGTGTGGCAGATTGTCTGGAGGAACCCATGTCAGGATATTTTAGGGAAGTCACTGCTAGCGTTGCTGTGAACACAACCCCTCTGTGCGTGGCACAAATCCCTTCCCTGATGGGAATTAGCGTGGCAGCGCAGGAGCTTTCTGAGGGCTGCTGCGGGCGGAGATGGAGCGCCTGTTGCAGAGGCAGGCGGGCCCTGGGTCTGCAGGGATGAGCCTTTCCGAGCGGCAGCAGCATCACTGTTGTCCTAGTGAGATCCAACCAGCCTGCAGCATCGGCAGACTTGGAGGAGAGCGCGGTGCGGGCATCCACCGGCACAGCACACGGGCACCCTGCGCCGTGATCCTCTGCTGCCGCGGTCTGGGCTGTGAAGCCCGGTGGGACCCGGATCCCGCAGGCTGCTCGTGGCATGGGCACCCTTTCCCCAGCATCACCAACCTGTGGGCAGGGCCCTGCTCGCAGCGGGCACCAGCGCCCGGCTCTGCTCTCCACTGCTCATGAGAAGCTTCAGAGGCTGGTTAATAGGCTACAGTAGAACAACTCTGTTCTCATCAATCCACAAACTGCTAATTAGTTAACAATTTACTCCAGATGAACTTGATTTGAGGTCTCTAGCCCACAGTTCTGGCTGCCTCCCCGGTACCTGCAGCCTCTCAGGGGAGCAGGAAAGGGACGGGGCTGTGCTGGGGGACGCGTGCCCTGGGTACCTGCATTCCCCGGCTCCCACGCCTTGCTGTGGAGCCACAGACTTGTTTGTCAGAGCCATTTTCAGTGAACCTGGTTTTGCTAAAATACATTCACTTCAGTTGTGTTTTGTAGAAAGGGAGGGAAAAAAAAAACCCTAAATATTTTCCCTGGGATAAGCCCCCACGTTACAGCCACATCCCTTTCATGCTGTTGCACACGGGCTGATATTTAAGGCAGGGACTCATTGTATAACCCTGTGCCTGTGGGATTAAAAAAAAAAAAAACAAAACCCATAGTCTCCATGGAAATGGAGGCCATATCTTTTGAAAACTGTATCAGAGCTCTCTATCCTCTCCCCTTTATCATTGTATTTTAACCTACCAGCTGCATATTTAAGAGCAGAGCTTGCAAGATGATCTTACCCTTTTTTATTATTTTCCCTCATGTGTTAAGGGAGGGAATACTGACAGGGACAAGTGACAGCTCGCTAATTATTCCCTTACTGCCACTGCTGTTCTTGTTTTGGACGTGTTGCTCATTTTCCTCTGCTCTTCGCACTGAATAATGCATGGGTCCCTATCAGTATTCATGCAGTACCTTCGGGAACTGCCAGCCTAACTAGCTGATAACTGATTCAGTTTGTAACCAGTGCCTTTGGGAGTTGCAAGGAAAAGTAGCCAAGAACAAATTTAACACTTCTTTCTCATTGCCTTAGAACATCAAGGAGAGGTACAGGAGGACTGCGCATGAAATACATTTCGTTGCCTGAAGCTGCGGGAGGTCCACAGCCGAAGCGCGTGCGTTTAACCCGGCACAGTGCGGCGTGCCAGGTCAGCGGGCGATCCAGATGGGAGCCTTGGGAGGGAGAGGGCGAGGAACCAGCTCTTTCGGAGCAGTTGTTTTCAGCAGATGCCCTCTCTAGGCTTGGCGGAGAGGTGCCAAGAAGAGCCACCCCAGAGCCATCTGTACTTTGGAGTGGGAAACAGTGCAAGCCTGCCGCGCGCGCTGGGGTGTGCTCCGAGGCATCGGTCGCTGTCGGCCTGGCACCATCGCATCGGAACAGCAACCCCGCAGGGCTGGACCAGCCAGGAGCAGGATGGGGCACAGCCGTCCCCGTGCCCCAGCAACTGCAATCCGCCAGTGGCGAGGTGCAGGGCTGGCCCTGAGTGACACCCTCAAAGCAGAGCCTGGTCCCATAAGGCCTGTGCTGCCGACAGCAAGCTCCCAGAGCATCCTCTCACCCCGGGGAGAACGTAACGCAAACGAGGATGGGTAAAAGCACTTTCCTCTCGCCCGCCATTCAACGGGGCTGCGAGTGGGAAGAAAGGGAAAGTGAAGCTTGGCATTTTCACTGTGTTACACTGGTTAAAGGTGAACAGTTATTCTGCGTACCATGTCAAACACATTTCCTTGCCCCACAAGCGGGGAGGAGTGGGCTTGTGCTACGGAGAGCTGTTCCACAGGAAACGGGCTGCCCTCTCCACAGAAAGGATGACAAACTGCACCGAGCATTGGCTGAATATTCTTGTTCAAGCTTTTCATCTGACATTGTCAGATAGTGTGACCTTAACCACCCTTAATGGCGTGACCTCAACCACCATACTTGCAGTTTGACTCCTCTCCAAGTGTATATATATGTATTTAAACTGGTGCCATGGAGGAAGATATGCACTGGCTTTTGGGTTGCGTCAAAGTTGTCAGACATGTCTTTTGAAGGAGCTGAAAGCAGATGAGGAGATGACCTCCTAAGTGTCTGTCGTGCCCTATGCGACGGACAGAGGTTCAAGCAGGAAAATTTAAAAGGCCTTTCCTGGAGATCGCTCTAGGAATTATTTCACCAGTTCAAACGAAATGAACTTTGTTGAGAAAGTTTAAAAGTTCCTCTTCCAAATAAAGACCATCCAGCTCAATGCTAGACAGTAACTGATGTTTTTTCACAAGGGACAATACTCTTGAAATGCAGTCGGATTTAAGAGCAGCTTCATCAAGACCTGGCAGAAGAGCCACAGCGGGGCTGTGTGCAGACTGGCCCGGGGTACGCAGTGCCCCACCGGCAGCCACATGCGCTGTGTTCACCGGGAGCCCCTTCAGACGTGGGGGTGAGAGTAGGGCTACTGCAGGGAGGACGGCACGGGCTAGAGGGGCACGGTGACCCGGCCCAGGAAGCTCTTGACTCAAACAAAGCCGCTGTGTATTTGATGAATTATTCTCCACTCTTCCCATTTCAGGCTTTTCTGAACTTTCTTGCGAGGATGTACTGCTCCTGCTCCCGGTACCACGCGGGAGAGCAGCTGGCCACAGCAGAAAATCCTGCGTGACCTGCCCCATCAGCCCTTCCAGAAATGGCCAAACGCGGTACTCGCTGACAGCCAGCAATCTGGGGGAGGGAAACCAACCCCTCCCTCCTCCTGGGTTCTGCAAAAGTTGACAGCAGTTTGTATTTAGAGTCTGCTAGAACCCAAGGCTAATTGGACAAAATCAGTGACATCTTTTAACAGGTAGGAAGAGAGTTGAATAATGCTGATCCCTTTATCTTGCTCTCTGTAATTACAGCAAAAAATAGGATGTCAATAAGAAAACGAACTACAAACTGAGAATCCCTTGGTAATGACTGCACTCATATTCCTTGCCCCCAGTCTGCTGGAGAAGTTTGGCTTCAGCTGCACCGTGCCCGTTGTTAACTCGGCGGTGTCACTCCTGCGCCTGGTTCAGTGCAATTTTCCCCAGCCACAGTGAGCCTTGGAAAGACATTCACCAGCGTCTGTGGTGCCTCTGGGGAGCCCCTCGAAGACAAGGAAAAAAGCCTCAAGATACTGTGTGTCAGTCTATCTCTCACTATAATTATCTTTATTGATTGGGGAATCATTTAAATTTCCATATCTCCGAGTTTCCTGTTAGTGCTTCTGTTTAGATGTGTTCACGGATCAGATTTCAAGAGATTTCATCCCAGGGAAAAAAGCCTTGTTATGTATGAACTATATGCAAATCTCAAAAGAGGGGTGATGAGGCTTTATGGCAAGAAATAACATCAGGAATCACAGCATCAGTGGAAGGAGAAAAGAGGAAGCAGCCATGTCAGCAAAGGCATTTTTCACAGCATCCCAACACGGAGTAATGAACTGCACAGATTTCCTCTGTTTAGCCAATATTTACTCAAAATAAAGAAGAACAGAAATGCATGAGGACACAAAGCTACCAAACCAGAAATTCTTCTTTCCTGTAGGTTTGCCATGTGTCCCGAGGGGATAGCTTCCCTGGTAGAGAGGTACTGCAGAAATATCTGCCTAGCTTGGGTCTAGAAACAGTTGAGGATGGCTCCTCAGAGCGTGCTCTCCCCTGAACACTCGCTTCCTTTCCTGGTAGAGATCCTGCTTATTTTCTTCCTAGTTACCAGCTAGCTCCATGTCTTCTGCTGCTTGTTGGTGGCAGAAGTTAACCAGCTGAGACACCTCAACACCCCAGTGCCACGCAGGATGCCTCCTGCCGTGGGTCACCCTCCAAGGAGAGCAGCATTTGCCCATGTGTTGGTGGGCACTGGCTGGGTGTGGGGAAGGAAAAGGCTGCAGTGGCAAAAATACCTTTCCATGCCAAAAGGTGTGCAAGGACGCTGTCTGGAGTGAGGTTTCAGGCACAGTGTTCACAGTAATTAGCTGGTAACTGGTATCTCTGCAGGAATTAAAATTGCAGACTTGCACTGCTGCTCACTGCCCAGCCGGCGGCCAGGGGAGAGGGAGAGAGCAGGAGAGGGTCCTCTGCACCCCACCGCCTCACGCAGGCCCTCGCTCGCAGCATGTCAGGGGCCACATGTGGGCATGCGCACCACAGCCGAGAGCCGGGAACATCCTGCTACCAGGGCTTGGACCAGTCTGTGCCCCGACTCAGCGGTCAGGGTTGCAGATAGCTCTGAAAACAGCGCTTGCCTGCCTCCGACCAGCCCCCTGCACACAGCCTGCTCCATCTCACCCAGCCCAGACACAGCATCCGTGCTCCAAAATGGATGTTTTTCACATTAAAGTGCTGCACAAACATTTTATTTCCCATTTGTGGCCCTTTTGCAAACAGCAGAGAATCCACTCTTTCCTCCAGAAGATTTGTGTCCGAGGGAGCTCCCAGGCTGACATAAAGCTGCCCATACTTTCAAGAGGCCTCTCCAGTAAGCTCTTATTTCTTGGATTCCTTCCCAAAATGAGGCAGTATCACTTATGGGAAGCGGCGAACAGGAGTGATATGAAGCATTGAGAAAACCTTCCCGTTTCAGCAGAGGCACAAGTGTCATGTCTCTACAGAAATATCAATTATATTTCCTGTACAGCTAATGAGATAGCAGTTGGCAAACACTAGCAGGTAAACAGTCAAACACAGCCTAGCACACAGTTTGAGCTTTTGGAATTAAATTTTCCCATTATTAAAGTGTCCCTTGGCGCCGCACCCACTGGCCTGCCCAGATAAAGAGCCCATGATAACCAGTGGAGTGAAGTGACACGCACGAGGGAGCCCCTTCCTCCTCCGGCTCCCGCTGAACCCACAGGCACCGCAGTGCCCTCAGGGGCTCGGCACCTCCAGCTGGAGCAAACGTAAACGTTGCCATCGGACAGGCCACTGGAGCTTGGACCATCATCCCTCAAACCCCTTTTGTTTTGATCCTCCGTTTTGACCATCTCGTATTGCTTCATCCAGTTAAACCACTCTTTCACCAGCTTAAACCCTTGCATCCCTGGGCCAGCCAGGACCTCAGCCCCTCCCCACGCCCCCGCCCTGGCCGTGAGCATCATGCCCTGTACCCAGTGGAGATGTTTTACGTTGTGAGTTGTCTGTTTGCCTCCAGCTGCGGGCTGGAGATACTCTATATGAATATATGCAGGCTAATTTTGAATAACTCCAGCATTTAGATGTCTTTATCCTACAGGGGTTACAAAGCTGTGCAATCTTCAGCTGCATTTCAGACGATCCGCAGGGAGAGCGTGGTCCTTGCAGCCTGCGGCTCTGGGCTGGCACGGCTGTTGGTCCCCAGGCACCCACGGCAGTCCTCGGCCGGTCACTGGTCACCCGCCAGCGGGCACGTGCGTCACGGACAGGGAACTGGGGGCACAGGCCAGCCAGCCTGACTCCCCTGGGATCACCACCCCCCCATTAAAAAGCAGCTTTTCCCCCACAGCTTGAGTGTTTTACCTCATCAGAGCTGCCTTTGCCCATTTTCACTGCTCTGTTCCTTTTGGTGAAGAAGAGAGCGTATCTGATTCAGCATTGTTATTAATCCCATATGTAGCTTACGAAGGGAGGAAAAAGCAGTAATTAAGTGCAGTCACAAGTTAAAAGAATTGAGTGTGTGTTTCTTGCTTGCCTAATATCTGGCAAGCGCCTCGTGTTTACTCAGTCATCTGCCTCTGATTGGGCTGAACAGGGAGGCTCTCCTAACCCGCTGTGTGCTCCCGTTGTCCCGGCCATGGGCACAAGCAGGTTTTGTGGGATGCCCGTTATCTTCTGGAGCTCTCTGCACTCAAAGAAGTGCACACCAGAGCCAGCAACCATCCACGCATGTAGGTACACCGGTGCTTTCTCAAGTGAGCTGGCTTTCCCAAGCCAGCACCACAATAAACAGATTTCAGACTCAAATCTGAAAAAAACATAAGCTCTACACAAACCCAAAAGCTAGCAGGCAGATGAGGAATTTGTGACAGGCTGCTGAGAAAGGGGCAGCTGCAAGGGGACGCTGGAGCAGGAAAGAGACAACGACCTGTTGCTGGGACCAGGCACCAAGGAGAAAATTGGGAAGGGAGCTTCTGTACTGTAGGAGGGAAGAATGAAGCTAAACACCAGAAAAAGGTTACAGAATTCCAGAAGAACAAAAGGAATCACCTGAGAAAAAAAAAAAAAACAAAAAACAAAACATAGACAAAAAAAAAAGACTGAAGGGCAGCAAGCCCTAAAGACACAGAGACCCCGCCCAGGCAAGGACCTTCAGGAACATGAGATGCACAGGGGATGGCATGGGGTGGAATGGTCCAGCCCCCAGCAGAAGATGGCAGAGGAGCCCCTCAGGAACAGCACAGCCCCACACAGCACTGCAGTGCCTGCAGCTGGCTTTTAACGGCTGCTGGGGGCTCGTCCTGCTGTCCTGCTCCCCACAGGTGGAAATGTGGGGCAGGTGAAGCACATATAAGGGTAACGGCAGCAGCTCTGGGAGGGAAGGTCTGTAGGGGCTGGTTTTGCAGCTTAAGGTAAAGAGTAAGCATGTGGTTTTAGTTTAGGCTTCTGAAACAAAAAGTTGTTCTTGTGTTCTGTGGGATGCTGGTGTGCAGCTTTAGAGAGAGTGAACCTTCTGCTTGGAGCTGCAGCTTTCTGAGAGACCACTTTGGAAATGTCCTTCAAGGCTGAGAGCAAGGTAACCCTTTGGAAAAAAGCATGAATTAACTGGTAAGATGTGAGCAGTAAGGAGAACACGGGCTTCTCCCTAGTCCTAATGCAGTGAGTTTCAAGTGTTCCCAGATCAAGCTTAATCTCTCTGAAACGAGGATGAGTTATGAGCTCTCTGAGTTGTTTCTCTCCCTCAGGCACTGGAGGGTTTTAGAGTTTGCCCTTGCCAGGGTCAAGATCTGCTTCAAGGTGGTTGACCAGAGGGATGTGGAATGAGGCGGTGTGGGAGCTGAGCGCTGGGGCAGGTTTCTGCTGGTGATGTGAGAGCTGGCTGTGCTCTGTGGGTGAATGTAGGAGAACATCCATGCCTTGTATTCTGCTCTAGTATTTTAACTATACAAAGAGCAGCCTCAGAAGCACAGAATGTGTGCCCCACTGTCCCGTGAAGCCCTGGGAGCACTGTGCTGGTGAGGGCTGTGGTGGGCTCTGCTGTGCCCAGCCTGCTGTGGCTCTGTGGTTCCTTTGGCTGTGTCCCCGGTAGCTCCGTGTTCCCACCCAGCCCTCCTTCCCTGTTTTTTTCTTGCTGTTCCTCCATCCAGAGGATCATTTTTCAGACAGCCCCAGTGCTTTGCCCTGCAGTCAGACTATTTAGTCTGGTTTTGGTGACCCTGTCTGACTGCTCAAGAATAAGCTCTCAGGTTTCTCTTTTCTCTGCAATCACTACTCTTTTTTTCCTTCTTTTTTTTTTAAGCAAATACATACCTTTGAGCCTCAGCCTTTCAGAAGGACTTAAGGTGGTCTCATTCTCCCTCCTCTGTGCGAAGACAAATGCTCAGCGTAGTGCTGGGATTTGCATTCCTTAGCAATTGTGCTGTGCGGAGTGCAGGGTTACCTTCCCCTATTAGTCACTGTGGAGCGGCTGTTCAGAGCTAATATTTACCAAAAAAACCTAAAAAGCTAGGGATATCCACGTTCTAATGTACAGGCAGTGCTTATCTCTGAGCACTAAAGCAAAGACACTGCTAGAGTTTTCTTTGGAGAAGTGATGATATAATTTCTGGTTTGACTAATATGAGCTGAAAAAGGCCATTGTGCTGTAAATGTTAATTCCAAAAGCTTTTAAAAATTCCCATAAGCTCTTTCCTTTGTGCTGCTCAGCCATTGTCCATAGCCCCTAGCAAGAGTTCACATTGTGCCTCTGCATTGTGAGCTCAGTGCTGAGTCAGCAGAACGGGCTCCTGCTTGCGATGGATGGCTGCGACGGCTCACCAGTTAATTTTGGTTTAATTACTATACACAACTCGAAGTAGCTAATCACTCATCATGGGCTTTGCGTTTTAGATGTTGTTACTCCGGCTTCTCAAATACAACAGTTGCTAAATGTACAGGATGGCTTTTTAAAAAAATTGGCCTCTGTAATGGGTTAAAAGCATGAAATGTCTTTCTTCATAAACCACAAGCAAAGAATATATTTTAAAAATAAAATGTGAGGGACTGATGCCATATCATATAAAATACCTGGAGCTTCACTCTCTGAGCAGTGAAAGTGCTGACTGCGAGAAGCCGGGGGAGGCCTTCGCATTGATCAGGAAATAAAAGTTAAGCAGTGCCTGGTGCTTGGCTGGGATAGTGGGATTCATCCCGATTTATTGGGCCTACTGCAAAGCACAATAACCGCTGGATGCGGATCGTTCAGCCGCCGCGTGCTAATGAAGTCTGCATTAATTAGCCACTGTGGATTGATTTCCATGATTTGTCTGTCTGGGCCTCTCAAATGGGTCTGGAGGAACTTGGTGCTTGACCTTCACTGCGTTCAATGAGAGAGGGGAGAGGCCTTGCTGCCCAGGCTTGGGGGGAAAACCTCCGTTTCTGGGGCTCTGCTCTCCCTCCCTGCTTCTCACCGCAGTTTTGAGGCTGGGGGTTATTTTTATTTCAATGATTCGTGCTGCGGTGGAGGGGAAAGGCGGTGACTTCCCAGCTCTGATAGATGAGGCACTGGGGAGGAGAGAGACCGAGCGCCCGTCGCAGACCCGGAGCGTTTTTGCGGGGGATGTCAGTGGGAAAAATGCCAGCAAATTGATTTTAAAAGGTGTTCAGAGGGGTCTCTGCACCCCCTTCCACCGCGCCGCCCAGAAGCTTTTCAAGTGGAACAGCCTGCAGCTATTACAATAAACACCTCAGCCGCAACCTGGCTCTCATCTGCATATTAGCAGCCTTAATTTTGATGAAATATGCAAATGTATGCAAAATGAAATTCATCTCATAATGACACAAGGCGATTAAACAATTTTTATGCTTAAATATTCTGTTTAATGAAATCAAACAGACCCATGCGTGTGACAAATTTGCCTCAGCATGGAGAAATTAGTGGATATCAAAAAACTAACACAGAATCCCAAACACGGGATGCACTGCACTGGGCATTGAAATCGCCTCTTCAGCGTGAAAATAATCGCTGTTTCTGATAACCAAATGAACTGGAAATTATATTACAGAGAACTGCTAAAATAAGTTAGTGGCAGAGTACTTTGTTTCCTGCTCTCTAAAGAAATCCCGTTCTCCGGCTATCTTTTATTTATGCTCCAGATGTTAAATTGAGTAAACATGCTTGCAGGTTCTTCTCAGATATTTTTGTGTGTTAAACAAAAAGGTGATCATCTAGCCTGGTGCAGCTGCCAACAAAGTGTCTATGGTGGATCTGGCACCGCTGGCCAGATGCGGTACTGGTCGGGGCGCTGCGGGCCAGCACTGCCCGCACGGCACGGTGCTGGCGCTGCTCCTGCTCTGCGCTCCCCGTCCTGGTGCCAGCTGCCGCGAGCTGCTGTGCGCTGTAGTGACGTGCTCGGTTGCTGGCGCAGCGTGCGTCTGTTTTATTAGATGCAGGAGGCCAGGGCAGAGCGCCTGGACATACATCCCCCTACACTTCAGCAAGCTGCCTGGAGCTCGCGCCAGGCTCATTAAACGTTTCCTCTGCCTTTCTCTGCAACCTGATGATCTTGTCCAGCCTCGCCTCCCACGCGAGCATCCCGCCCTGCGTGGGCCAGGGCCTGGGGCAGAGTGCTAACAGGGCTGTCCCGGCTGCGGTGGACGTGCCGGGGTGGCGGGGAGCACAGACCCCCTGCGCAGGCCTGCTCCGGTCCTCGGGTCACCTGTGGCAGCGTGCCGGGGCAAGCCAGGGAGTGGGCAGGCTTTCTGGGACTCACGGCATCAAATGGGGAGTCGGAGCTGCTGCTGAGCTTGATGGAGTCGTGTCTCTGGTGGCATCCCACGTGGCTCTGGCCGTGAGGAATGGGCCCTGGGATGGTGCTGTCTCCCGTGCCATGGTAGGGAGGGATGGACTTGCGTGTGTCCCCGCAGAGCCCTCCATCCTCCTGGGTGTGGGGCCACCTGGCTCCTGTGCGGAGAATGGGAAAAGGGTTCTCTTTTCTTAAGCAGCTGTTGCAGAAAGGGTTTGTTTTCATCAACATGAACTACGATTGATTTCCTTTTTCAAAAACAAAACATTCTCCCAGCTTCCAGGGCACAGTCCCCTGGCCGGTGCTGGGGGGTCCCTGCTCCAGCACCGGCAGTGACGGGGCTGCGGTGTCCCCTGAGGCCGCTCCGCAGGCAGGGCAGGGGGCTCCTGGATTTGCAAACCTCACAAAGCCCACAGCTTGGGTACGGGGAGAAGGGGGCACGAGGCCATTATCTCCCAGCATTTCATTTCAGTTCTGCTCTCCATCCATCAAGTCCACAGATTTCGAAGGCACATAAAAGATGACAGTGATGTTACCATGGGGAAGTAACCTACTTTTTGAGAAGAAGAAACCGGTTAGGCATTATTTCCAGTCTGGGGCCGGTTTCCCCTCCTCTCCCCGGTGCGGCGCTCTCGCTGACACCAGCCCTTCCTCCTGCGGAGGTCGGAAACCCCCCGCGCGGGAAACACGATCCTGTGCTCCAGCCTGGACCCAGCCTGGATCTTGCGGCTGCGCTGGAAAGCGCTGCCGCGCCCCTCGGTCAGAGCGCTGAGCCCCTGACAGCTAATGGCTCGCCCAGATGTCGCTGCTCTCCCCTTTCCATTCAGGTGTGATAAAACCCAGGTAATTTAATATTAGCCCCATGCACACTTGCGTTTTATTTTTCTGTGGACTATTTTTATTACAAATAAGTTTTGAAGGGAAGTTGCTGCTGATGATTTTCCCAGGTTCCAATTAACTTTGTTGCGCTAAATAATAGGTAGATTCACAGCTGGCCTCATTGTTTTCCAGACCCAGAGGTGCTGACGCTCTGCTAGGTCATCACCTGATGAGATTGTGCTCCAGGATGTATTTCCCACTACTTTGTCTTCTTATTTGTGGGTTTTTTTTTTGTTTTCGGCATGCAAAATGAAAGCTTTTACTCATTCCCTTGGCTGTCTTGTACATCTTTCTGCCAGGAGAAGAGAAAATCAGGAATAATGAATCTGTGCTTGGATCCAGCTCTTCATACCTCCCATCGAACACTGGCACAACAGGCAGCTTGCCCACCGCCTTCCCCCTCTCCCGTCCATGCTCAGGGGAGCTGGGAGGCAGCGCCCAGCCTGGTGTTGGTTTCGTGTGGCTCTTGCCCGCCCCCTGAGCCCCTTCCTGCCACGGAGGAGTCCTGGCTGCTGCACAGCGCCTAGCTTTGCTCCGCTCGCTGATAGAGCCTGGCGCGTTTCCATGGCCTGAAACGATAGCGGGGCTGGAACCAATCTCTGCCTTCATCCCTCATTGCAGACTCATCCCAAGTTTTCTGTATGGAATCTTTTTCGCCTCTCCCATCAGAACAGCATCCAGATTTCCCTGTTTCCTCCCTCTCACTCCCTCGTGTCTCGGCTCTTTCGGCTGTGCTGTGTCCCAGCCATGTTTCTCCTGGTTGCATTCTGCATTTTCTTAATTTTACCAACTCTGGTCTCTTTTGCTGTTGATGGTATTTGCAGCTTATCCAAGCTGAGTCTCATCTGTAAATTGTATTGATAGTGTGTTTATTCTCTCTTTCAGAGTATTAACGGTGCTTATAAGCAACACTAGTCCTAGTGCCTGCCGCCACACCCACCCCATTCCCCCCATGACCCCTGTCCTGCTGTGGCGGTTCAGCTCCCGTGGAGCCCGTGCGGGATGGGAAGAGCAGCCCAACCAGCCCGCACTCCCGAAACGCCTGGTGACCCAGCAGGTGAGTGGTGCTGGTGCTGTGGGGCAGCTCCGGAGCCATCACACACCCACCCGAGGCTTCGTGCATCTGGAAATGCCATTGCTGCCTGCGATTCACAGCCGCGTTTTTTAACTGCTGCTTGCTCCTGGCCTCGCGCTCCCCTACGCAGCATGGCCCGGACTTTCCCTCCTCTCCTCCTGGGCTGTCACGGGGTAATTGATGATTTTAGGGAGTAGTTGGCTCAGGCTGCCTGGTTTTGCTCTCTAAGTTCATTCCTGCTGCTGGGACCTAGCAAGCTGGTGCCTCGCTGCTGGAGCGTGGGGCAGGAGCTGAGCACCTTTGACCGGGCTGGGACAGCTCCAGCGCTGCTTGGCCCCGTGGCAATGCCCTGGTATGAGATCTGCCCTGGCAGAACAAGTGCATCCCGGGGAGCGTGCCGTGCCGTGCTCTGCCATGCCATGCTGTGCCGTGCTGCGCCGGGCCGTGCCACACTGCCATGCAGAGCCGTGCTGCGCAGAGCGTCTCCTCAGCCCAGTTAACAACTGGGAGCCGCGCAAGCATTTTTGGTACCTTCCTTCCCCTGTGGGAGATCCCTGAGCAGGGGGCTCTGGGCGAGCCCCTGCCAGCCCCAACGGGGGGACAGGCGCACTTGGTGCCTCTGCACCATCCGCGCCGCCCTGGACGAGGCTCCCTTCCCCTGTGCCAAAAATTACACAGCGCTCGGAGCCGCGAGCTGCAGCGCTGAAATGCGGACCCCTGCCAGGCCTCATAGCACAGCCATGATGTAAGAGCAGAAAGTCAGCAAAACCCCCACCACTCGCGCATGGAAGGTTAACCCTTGTGGCGAGAGACGCGGCGGGCGCTGGCTCCTGCCCCTCAGAGATGCCACCTTGCCCCTCACCTTGGGGTGCTGTTCCCCTGGCCGCTTGCACCCACATGCCATTGGGACATCGGCTCGCTCCGGGATCACCCCTGGGCACTGTTGTCTGCGCTGATGAAATCACAGGCTGGTTTTCCACGTGGAGTGCTGGGCCACACCGGCTCCCTGGTCCATGTCCGGGCGATGGCGGGGCTCAGCTCCGGCTGTGCCAGGCTGACATTCCCACAGCACCCATGTCTCCAGTCCGGCGCTCCTTGGCGGGTGCCACCACCGGTGTCCCAGCCTCAGGCTCTGCCTGTCCTCTGCGTTTAAATCATTCCTGAGGCAACAGGTTGCAGGCTGAGAAGTCCTTAAGTTATCTGAGAAAGTTTATGAACTTTCGCAGCATCGAATGAATGTGACATTTCCTCACCGTAATAAATGTTCATCAGAAATGACTTGATCCAAACAACCTTGTGCTGCAAAGCCATCGGGCCATGAAAAGCCTGTGACAAAACAATCTCCTTTTAAACATGGCTTTGCTGGAATTAGGGCTGATTATCATCAGATGGCTCAGTATTCTGACCTTGTTATAGTCCTGTTATTTTGACAATTCACTGAATATTTGTAATATTTCACTCTAGATGAGTATTCTCACAAAGTGAGCTCTGTCCCAGCGCTCTATTTGTTTTTCTGTATGGAGTTAGCTTGAGCCAGAAGAGCTGATGTGCCGCATGCTGTCCCTGCTGCATGCCCTACGTAGGGTGTTTTGGAGTAATAGAAAGGGAAGCAGAAAGATGTTCTTCATCCAGAGACGCACCCTGTTCTTTTAATGGCTGGGACTCGCAGCAGGCTGAGCTCAGCTGGTGCTGGGAGCTGCGGCAGCTCCGTTGCAGCACCCACAAACTGCGCTTGCAGATGGCTGGGGAGCACTGGGGAGTGCTGGGGAGCAATCCTGGCCCTGTCCACATGTGGTTCCTGCACTGAGGGCTTTTTTTTCAGGGACCAGGCAAGCAATGGCTAAATAAATAGGCAAAGTGGCTGCAATTCCAAGCTCATATCATGTTACAGTAATCAGAGGATAAAATTGTTTTTCTCTGTGACCTTGTTACAACCATTTGTGAAGTCTGTGGAGAAAACTGCGTGTCTAAATCAATCCTCCCCTTAGAAAGCATCGCTGTTCCTCTCTCTGAAGTCAATTAAAAGGAGCTTTAGATGGGAAGGGGACGAGGGAGTGCGCGGCGCTGCAGGGACTCCCTGAGAAGGTTGCTCAGGTTTGGGACAAGCGCCGCGGGGAGCTCCCGTCTCGGGACGGACCCGGCCACGCCGGTGCTGTGCGACGGGCATCGCATGGACGGGTGGGGCCAGATAGTGCCTGCTCGTTGATTTGCTTTTGATAGTGTGAGCTTGAGTTTATTGTAAAAACTGCCGGCACAATTGGAGGGCTGCCTGTTATTATCAGTCTAAATAAATACGGGTTAGCAACAAATTTGAAACATCTGCTTGGGATGAAGTTGTCTCTCTGCTAAGACTTTCCCAGTAAAGCGCCTCGTATGAGCGAGACGGTGCGGGAGCCCCGGTGCTGAGGAATGTGTGCGGGAGGCCGGCCGGCCAGGACTTCGGCCGCCGTTGAGCACCTCTGCCTGGCTGTGCTGGGGCTCTTGCCTCCGCGGGATCTCCAGTGCTCCCGGGAACGCTGCTGGGCGCAGCTGCCACCACCGCTGCCCCAGGGCAAAGCTTGACCGGAGCCCCTTCCTTGCTCACAGCAGTGCTGGGAATGGTGCGGCACCAGCTGCCAGACCCAGGTGTCAGCAGAGCCCCCACGTTTGTGAAGCTGGAGCTGCTCAGAGCCCTGGGATGCTGAAGCAGAAGTGGTACCTGCAGTGGCTCAGGCTTTAAAGCCGTTCCCACACTGCTCCTGCACAAAGACCGCTCCTACTAAAGAGCTGAAATCCAAGGGAAAAGCTGTCCGAGGGAGCAGCCGAGCACTGGGCTGCAGCCGCTGAGGACGAGGACGGTGTGGGTGGGGGCTCCCAGGGCTCCCCAGCACCCAGGGGTCTGGGTCCGAGCTCAGCTGCCCCTGGAGATAAGATAACATGGAGGTAGGGAGGGAGGGCTTTCTCACAGGAACCTTGTGGGAAAAGCAAAACCCCGTGTCGTGGTTCACTGCCTGCCTGCCTAATGACACCCCCGAGGGAGCCGCTCAGGCTGCGTAAAACTGGGCGGCATGCCCCGGAAATGGGCTAGGAGATGTGAATGTGCTGGGGCGAGGCAAACGTGACCCCCGCAGAGCCGGGGCCTGCTGAGCGGCTGGTGTGGCGTGGGGACAAGTGCCTCGTTTGCGGCGGCCGGCACACGTCCTTCCGCGGTCCCGCATGGGGGTCCCAGCCATGAGCTGGGATGGCCGGAGCTGGGCGATGGAGCCTGGGAAGGGAGCTCAGACCAGCATCCAGGCTCAGCAGCGTGTTTGATGCATGTTGGACGCGGACGAGGCTGGGAACTGCAGTGCGTGTTAGTGTCAGTGCAGTGCTGAGCGGGGCCTCGGGGCTGCTGATGCAACAAGCAGGTTTGTTTATTTTTGGATGCATGGGATGCTTGGTGCTGAATAAATAATAACGCCTGTATGGGTGGAGGCAGGATGGTGCACAGGCTGCGAGCGCTGGCTCGGGGCATACTGTAAATTAAGAACTGGAGGATGTTGAGGAGACGAGATCCGCGTTAACCTCATGCGCCAGGAATTCGACAAAGCCACCTTGGCCACCCTTATCCTTCCTCCCTCGGTGTCTGAGACAGGCCAGAGCCTGTCAGCTGGTCATCTGCCCGGATCCTCCTCAATCAGTGCTCTGCTCTCTCTTCTTCCTGAGCACAATCCTATCTCCTCGTGGTTGGACAGCGGCCAAATGCAATCGCTTCTCTGAAAGACTTGCTAAATATGTTCCGCAAAAGAATTTAATTAGCCTCTTTCTCTTCCACATGAAGCTTTTTGAGAAAAAAGGGGGGAGAAAAGGAAAAGAAAAAAAGCTCCCTGTATTCCAAGTCCGTCTTCTACAGCTCCTTGTTGTAGCCTTGCTGCTCGCTTCGGGATCTGCGTGTACCTCCAGCTGGGAAAACCGAGCCCAGGGGAGCAGAGCCCGCTCCTGCCTGTGCCCCGCGCTCCGCCCAAGCGTTGAGGGGGGAACTGAGCATCCCTCCTCGTGCCGGAGGAGTCGGTTTGCCAGGCTTGGAGTTTAAAGCATGGCTGAGTTGGGATTTTTGTTTTCAGTCTGAGCTCCTGTGAGAGGTGAATCATAGCTGCATGAGGCTGGCTGAGCATACCCAGGGTTTGGTGAAGCACCCAAATGCCAGGGAACACAGGGACTGGCACACATCCCTCGTCAGAGGAGTGCTCATAATGAATTCCGTATAGCCCTGCACAGAGGCTTCCCCGGCCCGCAGCTGTGGCCATCCCGCTCTTCCAGCGCGCACAGGGGAGACCGGCTGCCCCGAAGGCCACCCTGGGCCGGGGCGCAAGCAGGGGGAGGGCAGAGCACCGCGGCGCACGAGGGGCTGCAGGCAGTGTATGGTGCCACGTCCACTGACAGTGATGTCGGGGTTTGCGGCTGATGTCCGGACCTGGATAAACCGTGCTTATTTCCACTGGGTTGCCAAAAACCTTACCTGAAAATCCTTCCTCCCTGCGTTGGCAAGAGCCGATGAGAACATTACCCTTGCGGTTATTGCCCTTTTTTCTCGCAGCAGCACCCAAGTCAGGCCCAGGACTGCCTGGAGCGGGACCTGCCTGGTCCATGGGGAGCAGATCTGTGTGGAGTGGATGGAGCTCTGCCCGGCCCGGGGTCCGGAGCATGGCAGGGCTGGCCCAAGTGCCTGCTGTCAGGCTAATGAGTTGGGAACCAATTTGTTATGAAATTTATGAAATGTTATGTAACCGCCAGGAACCAAGAGACAGACTCTCTTAAAATGATATCCTTGTTAATAACCTCCTTCATCCATCACTGCTGCTCAAGGATCCTCTCGCTTTTAAGCAGAACATAAATTATTGGGGGCGGGGAGAGGGGCTCTATAGGCGATGGGAATTATAAACAGCTGGCTGACCACAAATTACACCTCCCGCATCATCAGCGAACGCGCGCGCGAGCAGCTCGAAGGGCAGCCGGGCTGGGGTCTGCGTGAGGGGCTCTCTGCCTTTATCACCAGGGTGTGATATCTTAGCTCTGACGATGCAGAATCCGTGCCCCCGAGGACAGCGGTGCCAGGAGCCCCTGCACAGCAGATGCCTGTCCTCCTCCCGCCCAGCTCCTCCCGCGCTGGGAGCATCACAGCTTGAATGTCAGACTCTCCGCCCTGGGAGGTGGAATTTCTGGAGGGACAGCACTGAGTATTTTTGGGACCCCCTTTTGGTTTCCTGGGTAGTTACTCAGGATCACTCATCACTTCTGCAAACCTTGGCCATCGCCTCTGGTTTGTAGCATCTACGCAGTGCGGCCAAAGCTCATGCTGCTGTTGGTGTTCGTGTGAAGCGAAGGGTTAAGGGGAAGGGATCAAACCGCAGAACATACAGTGAATGCAGCTTTTCTTGTTCGAGCTGCATTGTAATATATTTAAACTTTCATTTAGCATAAATACTGTAGGTCAAACACCAGACAGATTCACCAATTATATTTTCCCCTATTAGCTGAAATATGTTTCTAATTTGGCTATAGTTTTGTTTTATTAGACCTGTGGCAGCAAGGGTGACCCTGTTTCAAAATAACCTTTTCGGATCATTTAGCCCTAGTCTTTTGCAAATAGTGTTTGATAAAGCAAAAATGTGCTGGTCTATTTTTTAAGTGAGGGTTATGTGAACCCAATTCCCTCCCTGAGTCAAGCAGGGGCCCCGCCGGAGCTTCGGAGCCCTGAGCACAGCGTTACGTTACAGCTGCCTGTCTGCGCGGGGAAGCAAGCGGCACAGAGCGCTGCGCGCAGTGCAGAACGAAAATCTTGTTTATTTTGCACAGCAGATTTGGGCCAAAGGACTTTTGTCTCTTTAAACTGTAATAAAACATAGCGTTAGTGTTTCCTGGGTTTAAACGCTTTCAGGTCTGCGGCCCTCGAACTCTGGTTGAAGGCACTGCGCAGTGCGACTCCCTGGCCCCCGTGACAGGGCTCCCTGTTTTTCTTGAGCGTGAAGAGGAAACCTCGCCTCTGAACGAGAGCGCACATCCATCAGGTATCTTTCAGGATCAGCTTTTGCTTTTTGTATGTGGTGAAAACCAGATAGATTAGTTATTTTTACTTTATGCAAGTCCTTTTTTCTCCCAGCTTATCTGATCCGTTTATTTTACCAAGGGCTTTATTTCCTCCAGGCTCCGTGGCTCGGAAGCTCAAAGCTGCTCGGAGCCCAGGGCCTTATCCAGCCTCGTGGCAGATATCCATCAGCTCTGACGGCTGCGCGCTATCGCTGCCGCTATCACGCCTGCTTACAAATCCGTGGAGGAGTTTAACAATGCGGTCGCATGTGTCTGTGGAAGTTTTCCTCGGCACCCGGGGTCTTCGCCCCGGCTCTGTCCCTTGGTGGAGCCCGGGTGCCGTGGGTGCCTCCGGGTGCAGGGATGCCTTGGCATAGAACAAGCTCCCCAACCAGAGGGGATTTCTCCTAAAAGAGAAGTTTCTTAAACTGTCCTCCCTACCTCTTTTGCCTGCAAGAAGTGCATACTTAAGCAACTTCTCCCTTTCCCTGACTTCTTCAGTCCCATTTCCCGTGTTCACTCCGATTTAAGTCCTGGCTCATCGGCCGATGGCAAGGGAGCGGTCCCAGAAATAAATCCCAAGGAAAGCCCCGGAGAAGGGCTGTCCTGCCCCCGACCATGGGCTCTCCTGCGCCAGAACCTGGCCTACGGGAATGGAGACCCCTGCAGCCACAGCCTCGTGGGGGTCGCGGGGACCCCTGGCAGCTTTGCTTCCCCTCCCCTTCTCCTCCTGCTCCTGTGGCTTGCGGTGCGTGGCTACACCTGGAAAATCCTACTGACAGCCACAAATGTGGCACTGGGCTGTCCTCCTGCTGTCGGCTTGGTTTGTGTGGCTGTGTCGCTGCGTGCGTCGATGCTGCTGAGGGCACGGGCTTCCCGCTCCAAACCAGCAGGAATGATGTCATCGCCATTGTGTTCATCGTCGTGAGTTACTGCCGTTCAAAGTAGTGACAATAGCAAAGCTTTTCATACTGAAGTTAAACCAGACAGAAACCGGGATGCATCTCATGCAGAACATTATTTTTAAAACAATATTTTGAATTGAGAAAGTCATGCCTTGAAGTTTCCTGAAATCTGATATTCTTGGCAATATTAGTTGTAAGTCATTAAATATTTGGTGAAGCACAATGATAAAGCTCCAAAGTATCAGCAGTAGCAAAACAAAATCCATGTAAAAATGCACTTGAAATCAATATATTTCTGTGAAATGTTCTCATGTCTCTGAAATTCTAGTTTCCAATGGAAATGCTCCGTCAGAACATTTCCCACTAGCGCTATGCCAAGCCAGGAGCCCCAGAGCCACGCCATTTCAGGCACGGTTCAAAGCTGGGTTTGTTAAGTCTTTAAGCCTTTCAAGTCTTTATTGAGAGAAAACCTCTCTCTGCGCTGTCACTGAGTTGAACGGGCACGGTCTCTCAGGTGCGGGAGGATGTCCTTCTCCCCTCCTCGCTGTCGGGATAAAATGCGCTGTGGTTCCCCTTCCTGCGGGATTTCGCCCCATCGCCCAGCGAGGCCCCGGCTGCCTCAGCAGGTCACCTCCCGCATCCCCTCTGCCGCACGTTTCTCTTTCCCCAGGAATGCCCTCCGCCTGCTGAGCGATCGCAACAGGAGAAGCTTTGTGCTGGGTGTCGGTGCCTAAGAGGGGGTTTGTCTCCCCCGACGCCGGACGCCCGCGCCCCGGTGCGAGCTCGGTGTTTGCTGCGGGTGGTGGCTGCCAGCTGCTTGGCAGCCGCGGCAGAGCGTGCTCCTCACCAAACGGTGCTGCTGTGCAGGTTTCCCTGTGCCACTGATGTTAGGGACACGTTGTTAGGTATGAGTGCTGGTTTAACCTCCAGAAATAATAGGATGTGGCTTTTCCCTAATATTTGGAAACTTGTCCGTGCAACCATATACACACTGTGTTTTCCTGTCCAGCACCATGGCCACCTCAGAGATTTTTAGGCATTTCTTTGAAATATTTTAATTTCAGCATTTCTGAAGTAAATTGTTTCTGTGGTTTATGCCTAAGAAGCAGGGCTATTTAAAGTAAGAGTACTGTAAATAAGAAGGCTGAATCATGTGCACTCCGCCGGGCAGCGTGAGGTTCCCAGCCCCGCGCAGGAGCTGGGATCGGGGTCGGGAGAGGAGCTGGCCTTCCCCAGCGCTCAGCGCGGAGCACGTGGGTAACTCCGCAGTGATGTGCGGAGCGCTCTGCCAGCCTCGGGGGGCTCGGTGGGGAAACCAGGGCGCAGTGAGGGCTGGTAACCCCCCGCTCCCCTTGCAGGAGCCGGGACGGGCTTTCCAGACCCGAAGAAGTTAATGTGATGCAGAACCCAGCAACGCTCCTCAGGTGAGAAGAGGGATGCTGAGCACCGGCGTTATTATCTATACGCTGTGTCTGCCACGTCCATTGGTGGATTAGCTCCTACATCTGCAAAGGGGGAGTGTGGTTTGTTTGAGGAAACCAAAGTGCCATCGGTTGTTCTGCTGGCCCCCAGGATGCTGGGCAGGAGGTGATGGGGAGCACAGCTGGGCACAGGCAGCACGGCATGGCACAGCATTGCTGGGCTGGCTCCGTTGTGACCCCATGCAGGCACAGTCAGGCCCCTGAATACACACACAGAGGTGTAGCCAGCCCAGGCTTCCAACGAATGGCAAGCACATTGGCCACATGGGATGGCTCCCTCCTCCTGAGGACCAGGGTTGCAGCCGGAGCGGGGAAGGGTGGGCAGTTCCGTTCTGCTGGAAGGGCCTGGGAAGCAGCCCCATGCCCCTGCTCCTGCCCTGGCCGCTGAGCCGGGGTGGCCTTGCTGGCAGAGCCCGGGTCCTCCAGGCCGTGGGTCTGGGGCTCTCCGGGATGGGCTCATCCGCTGGCTTCTGCTGTGTGATGCAGAACCAAAGAGATTCTTCCGCAATGGAAAAGTTATTTTCCTAATGTTTTTTCCATTAATTGGAAGAAATTCTGAGGCTATGCAAAACCTTAAAGTGATATCACTGCGGAAAATTGCAAAAAATTCACACTGAAAAGGGCTTATGGAATCCAGACTTTTCCCATCCAAAAGGAACTTTAAAATAAGCCCCTTTTCCTGTCCGCGGGGCCTCCTTGGTGAAAGGACTGGGGATAGCAAAGGGCACCTGCCCTCGGTGGGGCAGCACGACAGGGGCTGGGAGGCTGTTTCAGCTGCCAGAGGGAGCAGCCATCCCACCTCACCCCACCCCACCCCACCCCATCCCACCCCTCCTCCGTGCC
>JAAGAY010142793.1:4897-25894 GCA_011801015.1 Ardeotis arabs
GGAATATTACTGTATTTCATTTACTGTGGCACCAATTAGATGAGCGCCTGTTCTATTAACGCGCACCCTTGCAGATCCATGCTAAATTAACTGCTAGATCTTCGCTACAGCAGTAAAACGATTGATTTCTCCCCTTAATCAGTTTATTTCATTAGTTATACATTTATTTTTACACGCATTTTGCCAAGGCGCAGTGAAATGACCTATCAAGGTATGTGACATCACAGAGCGATTTGAATATTAACCAAATAGCTATTACAGCAGTGGTGCTGCTTAAAGATCATATGTAAATCAAATGTCAGGGGATAAACTGCAGCAGGGGCTGTCAGAAAACAATTTAGCAGTGGTTAAAGGGACAGCTCACGGCTGGGGGAATCGTGAACTCTGCAAACGGGAAATCTCTGCTTTCCCTCCTGGTTCCGACAGAAAGGCGATGAAGTTTTCCCCATACTGTATTTTTTTTGTTTTGTTAAATTAATTGTGCAGTTTTGAAAGCTTTCCTTTTTGTATTCAGCATCTGGTTCCTAAGCAGCTGTTGTAACTTTAAGGTTGAGCAAGGCGCAGGATAATTTCCATTTCTGACCCAGGAAGCCTAAATATGTTAAATATAAATAGCTGCGAATGGTGAGAGGCAGAACTGGCTGCTCCAGCCCTGCCGTTACGGGAAACGTGCTCCCAAGGGAAGAGGGAAGGAGGCTGACACCTGCTGACACCTTTCTCATCTGGTGTGTCTTGGGCAGGATGGTGAACCGTGCCTCCTCTTCTTCTCCAGCGCAGCGAGGGTCAGGGCTGCGCTGGAGCGGGGCGGCTGCGCTGAGCACCCCTGCGGCAAACACCAGGGCTGGGGTGCGTGTCCCCGCACGTCCCCGAGCCCCTTCCCTGGGCGCTCTGCACGGGCTGCAGCAGCGGCTGCTCCCGCCACGGGGGATGCTGGGGGCTGAGCTGGCCTTTGCCCACCCGAAATAACCTCTTCTGCCCCAGGAGCGCTCCGTCCCGGGCTGGGCACCTTGGGGCTCTTGGGGCAGCCAAAGCTGGGTCCTGGGGCAGGGGGCTGCGCGTGGACAGCTGTGTGGTGCGGGCAAGCACCGAGCTGTTTGTTTGTCTTTGGAGCAGCCGTGGGGAAATGACGCATCAATGACCGATAATCAAAAGCAGCGGAGGGAAAAAACCAGGCAGATACCCCGTAAAACAAACGCGCAGGCAGCGGGCTGCGACGCCAGCCATGCCATAAAGCTAGCCGGCAAGCGCTGCCTTCCCAGGGTTTGAATCCAGCTCTCGTCTCCCTGGGGCACCATCTTACAAGATCCGTCTGCACAGAGTAAACATTGAAATTATATAATTAGCCCCTCAGAGAAAAGAATTCTAAATTCATGGGAACTTAAAGTTAAGAGAGAAATATTACATCTCTTCTGCCCCTCTGTATCATCTCTAAACATCGAGGCACGCAGCGGGAGAGGAGAGCTTCTAGCAGGGAGGGGTGGGCTTGGGGCAGGATGGCTGGGACGAGGGTCCCAGGGCGCCCCGTGCGCTGGGGCAACCCCTCGGAGGGCACCGGGGTGCAGCACGGGTGGGTGGGCTCCGGCAGCCAGCGGGGAGCAGGCGAGGGGCTGGGGACGCGCCTGGCCTGGGGATGCCGGCATCTAATCAAACGACACTGCTGGCAATAACCTGGGATTATAAATGGGAATTGTACTCCATCAAAATTGATTCCAGGGTAAATTGAATATTGAGTTAAGTTCCAGCGCCTGGTGAAACCTCTGCCTTCCCCGTTGTTACCGTCCAGCACTGGAGCAAATCCATCCCGAGTCCTCTGGATATAACGCGCCGCGGTTTGACCTTGGGTTACTACAGTAACCTTAAGCGCACAGTAATATACTTTCAGTCACTGCTCAATGCTCAGGGGAATGTTTTAAGGCCCTTGGCTGGAGTGAATATTTTTATGCAGGCTATAATTTCTTTTAAGACCTTCGCCGACAGCCAGGCAGCCTTCACAGCGTCCTTCTCTTTCGCTGCGTCCGGCGCGCTGCGGGGTGGAGACCGTGTCAAAGGGGACCCCGAGCCGGCGCAGGCGCGATGGGGCAGAGGATGCTGAGCGGAGGGAGGTACCCGGGGTCAGTGCCTCTCGGGGACTTGGGGGCAGGTGAGGGGCTGTGACCAGACCACCCTCCTGGGCAGGCAGCCCACCGGGACCTTCCCATGGCTGCCTCCAGCCAGGCGAGGTGAGTGTCGGACTGAAGGTGGGCATGGGACCACATGTGGTCCTGGATGTGTCCCTGCTCCCCGGGGCAGGCTGCCTTGCTCCAGGATGTCAAAAGGTGCTGGATCCAGGAAAAGAGGTTTGGGGGTCCATCCTCTGCTTTTGGCACTGCACAGCCTGGCTGCCCTGTCCTGGGCTGCGCCTGACACCGTCCCTGCTCCCCACCCCGCTCTGCCGCCCCGGGGCCTCATTTGAGCAGAGATTATGCTAAATTCGGTTAAGCTGGACAAATGCTCGCTAGAGACCCAGGGAAGAAACCCCCAAACTGATTTTCATCTGTGGATCAGGCAAAATTTGATTCACAGTTCAATTCTCCAAAGGGGGAAATTTGCACAGAATCCCTGCTTAGATTTTATTTTAAGCAAATCCTATAAAAATCCATCTGAAGGAGACGGTGACTCCATCTTTCAGATCCTGCGCACTGTATCCGGGAACATGTGTTCTGCTTTTATATTATAAAAAATGTAGAGTTTCCTCATGTTGCCATATGTTTTTGCATTTATCTGTGCACTTGCTGTAACCCTATCTGCTGTGTGTGCCTACAGTGCTGGCTGTGTCAGCGCTGAAACACGTCGAGTGGGTATCATTCATGCAAAAAATGAGCCTAAAATCTCCCCGAAGAGTGGAATATAATAGAATACAATTGTATCGTTTAAAAAACTTTGCATCATATTACAGACTCAGAAAAGATAATATATGCCACGATGGAGGAAGCAAATGAAATATTGCATTAACTCTTCAGTTGCCCTCGCTGCAGCAAACCCGCCAGCCCCGGAGGCGCGTGGCTTGGCGGGCACTCGTGATGGGCTGGGTGGGACGTGTTCCCCGCGCGTGGAGCCCGTTGCTCCGGGTTTTCCCTTGCGAGACCATGGATGCTGCCCGTCCTGCAGCTGCTGGCTTGGCTGGAGAAGCTGTCTGGTTGGGGGAAGCAGGGCTCCGCAGACCTGTGGATTTACCGTGGCGGTGGGGTTCCCCTCCTTCTTGTGGGTGTCCGACAGGCACCGTGGGCTGGACGTTTTGGGGAAAGCAGCACGGCCCTCCTGGTGCCATCGAGCGGCTGCAGCAACTCTGTGCCTGTGGGACCCCCTCACCCATGCAGGGCACCTGCCTCCCCCCATGGCCCACCCAGCCCTGCCGCCTGCTCGCCACGGCTGCCATAAAAAGGAATATTCTCTTTCTCTCTTTGGATAGTATCTGTTCCCAAATCATGTATAAAACATTTGCAGAAACCACTTACTCCTCATGTATTTTTTATGAGTCCGATCCTAAGTTAAAATATATAAACATAAAAATATCAAGAAGTACTTTAGGAAAAAAAAAGTTATTTCATAAAATATCAGGAGACCAATTTAAAACCTTGCCGAAGCTGCTGCCCGCCCGTGCAGCCCTGCCTAATGGCGAGGCGTTCAGCGAGCTTCTCCCACCAGCGGGGACCCTTCCCATCATTTATCCAGCCCCTGCCTCTGGCAGGCTCCGGCTTTCACACTTGAGAAATAAACCCTATAATTTTATTTAATCCGGGGGATAATCTTTCTGTAATGTGCCAGGACAAAGATGGGAAGTTTTATTTCCGGAAGAGCAGATTAAGACAGTTTTGCCCTGGCAGACAGCGAGCCACAGCGCTGGCAGGAGCCCGCGCAGCATCCTTTAGCGGGGGCGTTTGCCAGCCGTGTCCCTGGGTGGCTGGCGGGGAGCGGGCAGCGCAAGGCCCTGCCTGGCTCCCCGGTGGTTCCTCACCCTGCTAACAAGGAGGAATTTACAGGCAATCTCAGCTCGGAAGATTTATTTTTCCCTTTTCAAGGACGTGCATCCTTGAAGGCTCCTCTTGCCGTGGATCATCTCAGCTGGTGGCGGAGAGGTGTCGGGCGCTGCTCACTGTGCCATGGGGTTGGGTGCCCCGTGGGGCTGGTCACCACCACCCCAAGGGTGCTCCGAGCCCCAGCCGGGTAGGACAAAGCCTTAAGCATTTTCCTGACCGTGTGTGCTTTCCCCGGGTCTGTGCCCGTTCCTGGTAGCACTGGGGTGGAGCGTGGTCGGGCTGCTCCCACCTGGGTGCTGAAGCTGTTGGGGTGCCACCATGGAAAGCATCTCATTTGGCTCCAGACCCTCGTCCCCACCACGATTTTCTCCAGCCAAGCCTGCTCATACCAGACCCAGCCTCGGTGCGATGTGGGCGGCTGGGCGAGCCGGGGGGCGGCCAAACCCAGCCCAGTGACCCCCAGCCTGGGAACCATCCTCCTCCCAGTTCGCTCTGCTCTTACTGCTCCTTAACCACCTTAGCACCTCAAACTGCCTTCTCAAACCCTGCTGGCTCCGAGCAGCCGGGGCCACCTCTTGCTGTGAATTCCTGGGGAAAAAAAAAAGTGGATATTTCTTTTTGCCATTTTTCTCTATGGTTCTGGTAAGCAGAGCTGGGGTTAACCAGGGGGGAATACTGTCCGTATTGGTCACTGTGTTTCATTTGCTGAATGCTTGGTTGGTGCTGTTTCAAACAAAACAATCTCTCTGATTTTGGTTTTTCCCTTCCTTGTGTTTGGAAAAAAAAAAAATAAAAAAAAAAAAAGAAGGGAAAAAGGAAAAGGGAAACCAGCCCCAGCATCCCCCACTTTGCACCAAAGTCCCAGTGAGACGCTGGCTGCGCGTCTGAGGGGGAGCTGGCGGGGCCTGGGCAGCTGGGAGCCGTGCTGAACACTCCTCGATGCGGTGTGTTACGGAAATATTGTTAAGCAAAAATTACAGTTGGGGTAATGTGAAAGGCCTTTCCTCCCTCCTTGCCCTCCTCCTCGGGCTCACTGAACCCCTCCGCAGAAAAGCAGCGTGCTATTTTCTTGTTAGGGCAGTTTTGCTGGAAACCCCTGAGACAAACCCTTGCTTTGGTAGGTAAAAATTGCTACTTTTGTTAATTTTGCCTTTAAGCATTATTAGTTAAATATTGTTTCTTTAAAAATGTATTTAATTTAAACTAAAATGCTGGAAATTTCCTTTCGAGAGTGCTCTTTTTCATGCACATGAATATTAATGCCTTTCTCAGAGAGATCTACTTGAAAAAAACAAGAATAAATTAAATACCTACAGATTTTTCTAATTCCTCTTTTTGGTGACATGCCGTCATTACATCAAATTACTGAGATGTGCTCCCATTTTTTTTGTGCGTGTGAAAATTATGGAATATAAAGTATATGTAAATGCAGCAAAAGGCTGTGAAGAAAGAACAGGGACAGGAGAAGCATTAGGTATTCAGCCAGCATCGTTGTGAGCCAATTAATCAAGCAGTGGCGAGGAAAGATGCAGAAACGATGAGTTCGCCCTTCATGTTGATGAGGCCGGTCCAGGGCAAATGCTGCTGCACCTGAGCTCATAGTTAGGCATGCAGAAAGGAATCATGGGAATATCTTCACGCCTTTGTCTTTCTCGTGAAGGATGGAAAATGTCAAGCTGTTGTTTGGCTGCATGTGGGAGACTCGCTGCGAATTCACAGTCTGGCGAAGCAGGGTTTAACTCTTTGTGGGCCAGCTCCTGGCACATCTGCAGCCAGCGCGGCAGCAGCCGCCCGCAGAGCCCTGCCGTGGCGGGGGGCCGGGGTTTCGGCAGGGTGGGGGCTTGGTGCTCTGATCGCAGCAGGGATTTTTTTTCTCGCCTGCCTCTCCCCGCCAGATGTGCCCAGCCGTGGGGTGCGGAGGGAAGAGGCGTCGCGCTGCCGGCCAGCCCTTCGCCATTTTACCCCGACCTCTGTCCATCCCTGCAGCCCGGGCACTGGCCGCTCCTTCCCGCTGGATCCTTCCCGCAGGACAGACCCAGGACTGCCAGCCTTTCCCCTGGGGTGTTTTTTCCCTTCCCCTCACTGTGACATGCGTGTTATTTCCCACCTCACCAAAAATAACAGCGACAAAGGTTTGGTGCTGAGAGGCTGTTAGCTGACAGGGGGGTGCTGGCCCGAGGCCCCCAGGCTCTCTGCGTCCCGGTGAGACATGCCCCTTGCCGTCACTCATTCGGGTTTTGTTTGGGCAAGGAGCTGTGCTGGAGGTGATGGGTGTGCGTAGAGCCCTGGCTGGCGGTGGGAGCAGGCCCCTGCTCCCGGGGGTCTGCCGTGAATGCGCCTGCAGCGCAGGGACCACGCGTTGCCCAGGCGTGCTCTGGAGCGGGGGCTGTCCCGGGAGCCTGGCCGTGAAATCCCCCTCCGCACATTTCTGTGGGGTGGGTCCAAGCCTGGGGACTGTCTGTGTGCGGAGCCACTGAAGCAGCTCCCAGTGTTTCCCTGCCCAGGAGCAGCGTTTTGCATCCTCAGGGATGCACACAGGAAGGCAGGAGCTATGCAGACCTCTACCCACCCCCTCACTCAGATAAAGTACTGCCGATCGCTGATCCTTGCTCCCCTGTGGGCTTTGTCCTGCGGGTCCGTATTCCCAGACCTGGGGCAGTTGCGGAGCTGCTCCTTGTCCTTGCTGAATTGGTGGGAACAATTGCATCCCGCCCATCACATAGGATGCGTTTCTCTTTATAAATTCCTGCAGATCGTTTGCTTTCCTTCAGCATCATGATGCTGCTGGCCTAAGCTCAACTTCTGATCTGGAACAGCTCCTAGATCCTTTCTTCCCACCACGCCAGTGATGCCCCAGTTACACTGAACCCGGGGGCTGTACTTTGTACCTGGATCCATCAGACAAATTCCTATTTTTCTCAAATAATTTCTAGCATTTTTCAATACTTTTGCCACTCTGATTCTGCCCTCCAATGCATTCAAACATTGCAAATTTAAAAATTATTTTTTTCCATCATGTAGGTCAGTGATAGTGAACAGCACTGGATGTAGGACAGACCTAGTCAAGTTTTTCATTAGCAGCAAACCACCGATGACTAGTCTTTGACTGCAGTTTTCCAACTGGTTTTGCACTCACCAAGTAGTATTTTCATCTAGACTGTGATTCCTCAGCTTGCGTGTGAGAATGTCATATAAGACGGTGTCAAAAATCTTATTAAAGTCAAGATATGACATTTACTGCTTCTTTTCTATCCAGAAGGCCTATTACCCTGTCGCAGATGAAAATTAGATCGGTTTGCCGCGATTTGTTCTTGACAAACCCGTGTTGGCTGCTACTCACCCTGTTATCTTCTTGGTGCTTATAAATAGTTTGTTTGATCATTTGTTCCAATATTTTTCTGGGAACTGAAGTTGAACTGACTTAAACTGATTTATAATTTCCCAGCCTCTCCTTCCCCTCGGCAGAGCAGGCTCCGCGCTGGCTGATCCGCCTCGCCCGGTGCCTCCCATGCCCCGCTCTGGTCTCCAACACCCGTGCCGAGATCTCCTCTCCGCTTTCCGGTCCCTGGCACTCGTTGTGCTAGCTGCCCTTCTTTTAGTGGTGCAAAAGAGGGTTTACAGCCCCCACCTCTCCTGCACCACCCTCCATCTCCTTCCCTTCCCGCTCCTCAGCAGGCAGTTCCTTCCCATGGTCTCCCCTCCAGAGATGCTCTGTCCCGCGTCCGCACCCGGCTCAGAGCCTCTTGGCCCTACCCACCTTGCTTGGTGCCTTGGCTTTCCCCGCGCTGCCCCACTGCCAGGGCTGCACCCCGCTGGGCAGGCGCCAGCGAAAGCTCTCCGCAGTTTTCCAGGCAGAGGCACAGATTGCAACCACAGCCTGGAGTGGAAGTTACTGGCCAGCCCCGCGCTCCGTACGTCCGCCTGCCTCTCCTGAGGGGGCTCCTGGCCTCCTGCCCCCGGCCCTTCGGTAGGAAGCTGTGGTAATGCCCCGGCGGGCACGGGGCGGGCGATGGGCACAGAGCGGCACTGCTTTGGAGGATGCCCTTCGGGTCCTCAGTGGCTCCTGTGTGGCTGCATTCAACTGGGAACGAGAGGGGATGGACATCGGAGCGAATCCTGGTGAGGGGAGAGCGCAGGGTCTGTTGCCGGAGGCTTCCCATTATGTGGAGAAGCATTTCCTTGTTTTTAATTAAATAGAAAGACTGTCTTGCAGTTACAATTAGTACCAGGTGGCCGAGGATTAAAGGGACAGCATCAAAGGCTTGCCTGGGAGAAGCAAAGGCCAGGTTTGCTGCCTCCGTCATAAATCACCAGGAATCTCTGTTCTCCTGAAACTCCCATTGCACGAGGCCGCCTTCCAGTGCTGCTGGGGCTGCAGTTGGAAATTCTGACCCTTACAAAATCTGCTTTCATATTTTACAGCAAGCAGAGCAGTAGAACAAGCGTTAGTAAATACGAATGCGCTGAGATCAGAAGTTTCTGTGAAAGGCTGAGGCGTCCGGCCGGGGGAAAGCTTGCTCTCTCCAGGCTGTGTTAGTGCTGGGATGCAGAGAGCCAGCTGGGAACTGGCCATCCTGTCCCAGTCCCCAGGATGGCATTTTGGGCTGCTGTCGTTGCTGGGTAGGACATGCAGGCTGTGTTCTCCCCGGGTGCCAGCGGCACGGCTGTGTCTGGTGGAAGGATGGGCAGGACCTCCGTGTCAGTAGCCAGACTGGGAGCACTGGGGATGTAACGGGGTCAAGGCTTGCAGGGAAAAGGAAGGATGGACAAGCTGTCCTGGTTGGAAGCCCCTCAGCACTGATTTTTGCCTCTCTGGACTCCCGGTGCCTCCGGCCCCAGCCCTCGTCTCCCCGCTGTGGGTGTCCTGCCCGCTCCGCAGCAACGCCGGCAGCAGGGCTTCAGCACACCCTTCCCAGGGTCTCTGCGGGATGCCCTGTGTCACGCTGGCTGTTGGAGGGTCCGAGCACCTACTGACACTCAGAGCCTTGGGGGCCTCCCCGGCTGCCTCCTGCGGGTGCAGGGCATCCCACCACGGCCAGCCAGGCAGGGACACTGGCTGCAGCCAGCCAAAGCAAGGGCAGGAGCCTGCAGTGCCTCTGGGGCCGGCGATCCAGCCTGGCAGGAGGCAGCCTGGTGTCTCTCCCAATCCCAGCCTGCCATTTCGCTCCATCTTTAATTTTATTTAACATCTCATTTGGTGTGCTCTGCTCAGGCCCCGCGCAGCCCATCAGTGCGGCGGAGGGAGCTGACAGATCCGTTCCCCCCATGATGGATCGCTGCCTCCTCCCCAGCACAGGCAGCGGCTGAACGCCCGCCGTGTCCCGCAGCCCGTGCCCGCTGAGGGGCCAGCTGTGCCATGTTCGGCACCCAGCGCTGCGCCAGCGCAGGGAGGGTGCTGCCTTATTTACACCCGGGGGTCCTGTCCCCGGGGGAAGTCAGGCAAACACACAGTAAGCTCTGACACAAACAGTGTTTATAAAATATCGCTCCTCTGGGGATGCTACCAGTTGCCATAAAATGGAAGCGTGCTCTCGCTCCTGGCCACGATCCCCGCCGGTGCCCATTCCCCGGCAGCGTGAGGGCTGGCCGGCCGAGCTCTCGCTGGTGAGGAAGCTGATGGGGAAGAGAGCAGCTGTCACCTCCCTCCGTGATGCCTGCCTTGCATAAGCAGCCCAACAAACCCTGCGCGGCTCTGCAAGGCCTGTGGTGCATACAGAGCAGCCCTGGGGCCGGGTTGCAGTGGTGAGGTGGAAATGTTAGCGCTGCTCCATGGGTCCACGGGATTTTACAGTCTGGGTGAGATGCGATAGCACTGTTCCTTGTGCGGGGCAGTCCTCGCAGAGGAGGGGTGTATCGTCACCAAACTGCCGTCGAGGTGGCCGCATTCTGCTGTGCTGCAGCCCCTTGCAGCCTCGGACCCCGCCAACAATCGATCGCTTGCTGTGTTTACCTGCTCCGGTAACAAATGCCGGGAGAGGAAAAGCAGAAGCCACGTGCAGTCCAGGAGGATGCCAGGCAAAAGGGAGTCCTGTTGCCAGGAGCAGCCCGTGTGCCGATTGCAGCATAATTCATTTCACAATGTGTAAGGAAAGTTGAGTTATTGGGACATGTGACATTTATTTAGTTACATATCTCCTGTGGGAGGTTTCTGGGGCCATTAATGTAGTGTATTTGCATGGCTAGTTTACATGCCTTTGCTTGTTATTGCTGTCTATATTCCATGCACCTCACACTCAATTTCAATTCAAAGTTTGGCAGTTGAGGTGTCACGACTAAAAAATGGAATGGCCTCCCTCGGAAATGAAATAATTTTGTTGTTCAGTTCCGAGCGATTTTGTAATTTCATGCTTGTGTATGATAATTTTATGCTGTCCTGCTCCACGTAACTCAGCTCTGCCAAGCCCTGACAGGTGATAAATACAATCTTTTCCGCCCGGCATGCGACAGGCCGGGATGAGGAGAAGGGGAGGGGAAAATAAAAAAAAAAAAAGTGGTGATTTCACATCTGAGGTCCTGGTGCAGCCAGAGCCACCACAGCCCCGTCCCTCCATCATTTCACGCCTGGATTCCGGCAGGCGCAGCCCCTTGGCTGCGGTGGAGGGACCCGGGGTCAAGGAAAGTGTCCTGGAAATGGAATGATGCTGGAGAGGAGCCAGGTGATGTTGTGCGTGAAGGGAGAAAGTTATGACTTTGGTGTGTCCCCGCGTGCGGGCTCCGGGATGCGGCGCGTGATTTAGAGCCCAGCCTCTCTCTAATGGAGTTCAATAGAACCGTAACCTTTTGGAGAAATTATTTTTACAAATCTGTTAAACATTTGAAAGACAGCAATTTCCAATAAAAGAATATGAGTCCTTAACATTTATCACCAGGCTACAGATTTTATAACAGTTACTTCATATTGTTCTTGTAAAAAATGTTTCTCCTCCTGAGAGCAGATGAGTCAAAAGACTATTAAGGAAATGCCAGAGGTACAAGGGGGATATAATGGGTGCCAATAAAATGAAAGCAGAAGCAAACCATTTAAATTAAATTCAAGTGGTGATGAGAATCATCATTCCAGCTACAAACCTGGAAAGCTAAACACTGCTGGGTAGCTCGGCTGAGCTTTGCCGAGTCCCAGCAAAGGCCGTGCCCAGCGGCGCTGGGATGCAGCGTGCGGGATCAGCGGCGGGGCCGAGCCTGGGTCCATCCTGGTGCCAAGGTGACAGAGCTGAGCCTGGGTCCGTCCTGGTGCCAACGTGACAGAGCCGAGCCTGGGTCCATCCCGGTGTCAAGGTGCTGGCGCTGAGCCCGGCTCCATCCTGGTGTTGGGGTGCAGGCAGGGATGAAGCTGGTGGGCGCTCAGCTTCCATGGGCAGCAGGCAGGAAAGCTTCTCCCAAAGCAGTGCCTTTTGGGGTGGAAAGCTGCTGAGCTGCAGGTGAGGAGAGCGACGAGGGGGGTCGAAGCTCTCAGAGAAATGCTGGGCAATTTCCCTGCTCAAAGGGCTGAGACGCCCTCACGGGAACAAATGCTTCTGGCAGTGGCAATAGCAGTGCCATCTCGCCCGTGGTCTCAGTTTGCTGGAATTGCATCTCCCTTCAAATCGTGAAGGTGCTCGGGCACAGCTGGGTCCCCTTGGCGGGGTGGCAGTTTGCAGCACTTTCCTGGGGTGCTGGACTTCCCAGCAGGGAAGCAGGAGGCGAGGGATTTCCTGGGTGCTGACTGAAGACGCGCTGTGCCTGGCTGCCTATGGCCGGAGGCCAGCGCAGCTGAGCCGGGGCGAGGGCCATCCCCTCCCTCCCACGGTGGCCAGCAGCCAGGGGTGCCTGGGCATCCTGCCACCCCCATCTGCTGACCAGCCCGCGCCGGAGATGCAGCTTGCGCTTGGCTGCAGTCATCGAAAATTGCTTCCAGGTCCTGAACAGTCGGGGTGGGCAACTTTCTTCTCTCTCCTTCTGGAATGTAAGCCATCTAAGAAAAACGTTGGCAAAAGCTTTAACTTGCTTCCTCTTTCTTTGCTCTTTCATCTCTCGTCCTGCCGCGGGCCGGGGTCTGCGGGGCAGCTGCTGTGTGCCATGAGGGATGGAGGGGCTCCGCTGGGAGAGCCAGCCTGGCTCTGGGGCGGGTCAGGGAGAGGGGCACAGCCAGCGCCGGCCGGCAGCCTCCACGGAGGTGGTGGGGGAATGGCTCCTTCCCTTCCCTTAGCGGCAAGCAAAGGTATTAACTTTGTGAGTTATTTCATGCCAAAACTAATTGGAAAATGTGTTTTAAAAGTTTTTTTTTTTTACGGTCCTTAAAAAGATGTTGTGCTGGTTTTGTTTTCCAATTATTTTCTATTTGAAAATGCAGGTGTACATGTAAAGAAATAAGCCTGAAACAAAATGAAGCATTTAGTTAGTGAGAACGGAGTTATTTCTGTTGTCTTTTCATTGTCATGTCCCTTTCATTTTGGGGTAACCAGAAAGCTAACCTTTCTGATTGCATTGTGTTTGTTTTGGCCCATGAGCTGAGAGCTCCTTCACCGCAGCGCTGAGGTCTCTGGCCTCATACCAACACAGAGCCGACACCCGGCTTCGGCACGGCTTTGCGTATGGGATCCGCGCTCTGAGGCTGGGGGAAACCTGGCTTTGCAGGCAGAGCAACAAGGGTGAGCCCGCGCACGGCCAGCTGTGCCCCTCGCCGCCGCGGTGGTGCGAGCGGGAGGCTAACGCAGCATCTGCTTCTGTTTCTGTACTTTTGTGCCTGGCCTGATGATTTGCAGGAAGTACAAGCGTGTGTCACGCGCCGCGTTAGGAGGCATTCGCCGCTCCGGCTCTGCCCGTGTTGTCTGCAAATACATTTTTTTAAAGGACACACATGAAAGGTATTCTGCGTCAACGTGACTACAGCTCTGTTAGCGCAGGTTACCTGTAACCAGCAGGTCACCTCACATCGCCGTGCTCACAAGACCAAAACCAATGTATTCAGCATCAGAAAGGCAGCATGCGTGCGTGGGCCGCGGCTCTTGCTGTGGCGCTGAGCAGCGTGGGGGACGGCGGCACCAGTCCTCCGCCTCTTCGGGAGGAATCTGGGGGGATTTACAGACGTCTGATTACTGTGATGGTATTAAAATAACCACACAGTGCGCAGGATAGAAAGGCTGTGAGAATCTCTCAGGGCGCTGACGTGAGGGTGTTACCGTGCAGCAGCCACAGATCTGTCATACGCAATCAGGGGTTTCTCAGTACGCGTGTGCGGGCTCAGCCCACTCTCCAGTGGCATGGAGAGCCTCACGGTGCCTCCTGGTGAGACCCGTGGACACTTGGTCTGCCTTGCCGGTGTATCTTGTAACTGTAAATTAATTTCTTTGATGACGTCTGATGTGCCCTGGATGCCGAGTTGTCTCTGATTGCCCAGCCCAAGCTGGGGTCCTCGCTGTGCCACCGCAGCTGTGTGCTGCAGAACAAACGTAACGCCACAAACGGGATTTGGGCTCCAGATGCGGAAGGACGCGGGAATGAGGAGGCAGGGGCGTGCTCCAGCTCGCCGCGCTAATGGCAGCGCCCCGCTGCAGACCCCCGCACCACAGCAGGCGGGTTTCCCTGCAAGGGGAGAAGCTCTCGGGCCGTGAGGTCCCCTTGGCCAGGGCACGGCACTGGTCACAAGCACAGCGCGTGCCTGTGTGTTTGCGTGCCTCTGTATTCAGGGGGTAGGAGCTGCCTGCCAAGGATATGCCTGAGCCGGAGCAATCGTGTGTCCAGACTGAACCTGAGCAGAATTGATGAACCTCTGAAAACCTCCTGACGCATTTCTGCTTCCTAAATAAGAGAACCTCAGTGCAAAAGGCTGCTCCGAGCCGTAACTAAGGTTCACCAGACACTCTGCCTCCAGCTCTGCTGAACACTGTCATCAAAAATCACCCTGCATGCTCTCCTCCCCATCCCACCCCATCCCTCCCACAGGCTTGCTGGCTTTGGGAAGCCATGGACACAGTGAAATGGAATCCAAAGAGTAGAGGAAAGCATGGTTAAAGTCAGCCCAGGCTGCTCCATCACCTGGCTGGCCGTGCGCACAAGCCTCCCAGTGCTCCCATCGGCCTGGTCCCTGGCACGTGTGTGGCGGTGGCTGCGATGAGCTGGCCGGTTGTACTGGAGGTGAACCAGATGGGAGCTCAGGATGCACCAGGCTCCTACGTGTGGCTTTCGGTGTGATGGGACGAGTGCTAAGAGCTAGCCATTTCTTCACATGGCGTGGAAACTGGTGCGCAGGGCCGGGGCGTTTATCTCGGGCTGAGCACAGATGCTGCTCTGCAGTAACTGGGCGCTCGCGGGCGGGAGAGGGTTTGTCAGCCCTGCGTGTTGGTGTGCAGCTCTTGGTGCGTGTCCCACAGTGCATATCCCGCTGCTCCCAGCCCTCTCCCTGTGACCCAGCCAGGAATGCCCCGGTCAAGGCCCCGCGCCCAGCTGAGTGGAGACCAAAGTCCCTGCAGTGGCATTTTGGGGCTTTCCAGCCAAAGCAGGGACCTGGTGCGGTGGGAGGGTGCTCAGCCCCTTCCCTGGGCGAGCGCTCCCCAGAGCTGCAAATTAACTCTGTAACGTAATGTTGCTCCGTACGGAGCAGTAAATTAGAGGTGATTTTTTTTTTGTTGCATATTTTTACACATCTCGTATTTAATGTCTCTCTGAAAATATAAATAAAACATACGTAACCATTAGAAATCCTTAGAATCTGGGAAGCGCCTAAGAATTTATTTGTTTTCAGGAGGATCATACATATTGTATTAAAACTATATAAAGGCTTTAATAAAATGGCAAAAATAAAGCAAGAGCGAAGGCTCTCAATCTGTGCTGAGAGGAGGGAAGTGATCTTTCTTTGATGCCTATTAAATGTTCCAGCAGATGAAACCCTATATTCTGCCAGGAAATGAGTTTGCCACAAGCCGATTGGGTGCTGTCGTGTGTGCTCGACTTTACCACTGTCATTCCTCTTCTCCGAGCGGCAATACATTACGCCGCCTCCATTTTTCATTCCTCACTGCCCGAAATGCAAATTTTCTCTCTGTTGTTTATATTAGGTTTTCAAATATATGGAAATCCAGATATCTGGAGGAAAATGTCAGGGCCAGAAATACTCGTGATCTGTCTTTTCCCCCGCCTGACACTTTTCTCCATCACTTACACGACAGCCTGTGAGAAGCCTTAGCAGCCGGCGAGGGTTCGGGCGTGCGGCCCTGGGACGCTCAGCAGCCGCGGGTCTGGGATGGAGCGGTTTGCTGTGCGCTGGGGCTCAGTGCTTGCTTGGGTTTTTCACCCCTGTAAAGCCAAACCTACGGCAGACCCACGGGGCGACAGGGGTCGCAGGTTGGATGAGAGCAGTCCGTGTCAGCAGGCACCTTGCCGTCCTCTGCCAGCTGGGGAGGAAGAGGAGGAGGTGTGGGGGGGAGCGACACGCTACCGCGGTGCACGGACTGTGACTGACACGCCGGTAATGAATGTGAACTGCATCCATTGCTTCTCTGTGAATGAGAGCGCTATTTCAGGCTCTGGCAGCTTGAGAAGATGATCTGAAGGCAGACATCACAGTCTCCCAGTGCTGGGGAAAGCCTGATGTGCCTTAGCCGGTGCATGAGACTCCTTCCAGCAGGTACCAGGAGATGCATGTGGAGGTGACCATCGCTGGAGTCAGCACGGCGTTTGGCCCTTGGTGGTTTCTCCACACAAGTACAGGGAGAGCTGCTGCAGGACAGAAATTCCCTGTTAACAGGTCTCTGTTACATCTCGTTCACATTTCTGAACGAGTCTCTGACTCAGGACTGTGCTTCTAAGGCTTTGCCCCCACTGATGGCTTACACGTGGAAATGGACACTGGGCTGTGGTTATCACTGCGCTTGGCACCGCTTCCATCTTGCAGACCGTAAAAGGCTGCAAACACAGTTACACCGGGATCTGTGCTTGAACAAATTTTATACACACCGAACTGTTAGGTGGGCAGCAGGGACAGCTCAGTGAGAAGTTTCCTTACCCATGCAATCAGGAGACTGCACTTCTGAAAGCAGCATGTACCCTTCCGATGTGCTGCTGAGACCTCATTCAAAGAGCGGTGGTTAAATGACTCCAGAAACCATAATTGCCGTGCCCAGATTTTTCTTCCCAGAGGGGCAGTCAGGAAGCACACCTGGCAAAGGGACACTGGATCCCAGCAGGTATGTGGGGAGCAGGGTTTGCGTTCTCCATCGCCTCGGCTGGAGGTGGCTGGTTTTCCCACAGAGCGCTGTTAATATTCCCTGCGCTTGCACAAACAGCACCAAGGTGACTTCAGACCTCTCTCTTGTTCCACTCCCCCCTCCAAGGCTGTGCTTTTGGCAGACTTCTTGTTCCAAACCAGTGGACCTTGTTACCCGCCGGAATGCGCAATCCAAACCTCCCTCCCTCAAAGGGGCAGGAGCTGGGATGAAGCGGAATGCACCTTCACTCCTTTAATTACCAGCTCCAAGCTGTCTGGCGGTGGAGGGGGTTTGCTTTTAGTTTGCATTTTCCTCCTCCCTGGCCTGGTCTGCTGTGTCCCACAGGCTCAGAAACTCTCGGGGACACTGCCCCCCCTTTCCAGAGCACTGGGGATGAGCCAGCTCTGTCCCCATCGAGGGTCCGGAGAACATCTTTCCCTGGCACTTCATCACTCCTCATCTCGGCTGGGAGGCAGCTGCATCTTTTTGAGCACCTTAGAGCTGCTCCCAGGCCACGCACGGTGGATGAGGGGGACAAGCAGGAGTCTGGGACTGGAGATGCCTCCAGCTCCTGCACCCGTGGTCCTGGTTTTCGTCTGCAGAGCCGGGCCAGGCAAGTTGGGCGACCTGCCTGCTGTTCTGCAGATGAGCCTGTCAGGATGCAGAGACAGCTAGCCAGAGCCTTGGCTTCTTTCCCTTCTTTCCTTTGGCAATAAGTTCAAATAATAATGATCACAGTTGAAAAAAAAAAAAGAAGAGAGAATCCCTGTGGCCCTGGTGAGATGCTGAGCACCAGGCTGATATTGCACATTTGAACACAAGAAGCTGTTGTGTGGTCACCAAGAGCAGAGCACTGTCCAGGGGGCAGCTCCCAGCATACCCAGTTCTAGCCTGACGGCAGTTTGCGATAGTTTCATTTCACCAGAATGAATTAATACAAGAAAATAATTTGCAGATTACAACAATTCCTCCAGCAACACATGACTCAGAGCCGGGCAGGCAGCCAGCATTGAGAGTCAAATTATTTGCAGCTACGCTCAGCTCTTGCGCAAGGTCTGCTTTGAAGCAAGCCCTAACGAGACACAGAACTTCACATCGGGACGCCTGGACGTGAGAACCTGAGCCCCACCCCAGCCACCGCACTCCACTCGTGTATGGCCCGGGTCTCCAATGCAATTTGGATTCACTTCATGCAGGTTGAGTGTCTCGGTCACCAGGAGCTGGACTATTCCCTGCATGTACTGCAGAGACTGGGGAGGGACATTGGGTTTGCCCCTCAATTTGTTGCAGCTGCAGGTGACGCGTCAGAGCGAAGGCTTTCAGCTGCTGATCTTTACAAACAGGCCATCCATCATTAGTGAAGGTCAAGTTGCAGATGAATTCCATCATTTTACGTTCGTATACTTCCCCCCCTTGCCCTTGGTTGGCTCTTCAAAAGAAAGTGGAGCTCTCTGGTGTGAGTGTGTGCTTTCCAGCTGACTGCAGTGTGCTCGGTGCGGCCACTGGAACCAACGGCGGTGGAGAACAAGGCACCATGGCTGGCACTTCGTTTCTGCAGAGGCTGATGAAGATAAATCCTGCCGGGGTGTGGGCAGCTCTGCAGATGGTACTTCAGTCCCCTGGTTCTACAGACCCTTTGTAGCAAAGAGCGAGGAAAAACTGTTCTAGTTCATAAAAGAAAGAGCCTGCAAGGCACCAGTGGTGGGTGACGGCTGCATGTCTTCTTGTAAAGTCTTCCACAGCAGCTCCTCCTGAATGGCGGTGGTGACCAATCTAACTGCCCACCCGCGTTCAGCGTCAGCTTACGTTTCTGAGTTATGCTTGTTGTCTTGGTCCAGAAATGCATTTGGAGGAAAAAGATGAAGATGATGGTAGCAACCCACTTATTCCAAGCTATCTCTGACTCATAGATGTATTTGGATGTGTTGGTTTCCTTTTAGCCACCAGTAAGACCTGAAAATAGGGGCCAATATGGATCATCAGACTCCTAAAGCTGGAAGAACAGCTGAGAAAGCGAAGGAGCTATTAAAGCAGGGATTTAGCATGGGCTCAGCAGTCGTAAGGAGAACTAGGAAAAAAGTTCAGGGTGTACTTGTGGATGATTCTCTGTGTTTGACCTACTTAAGCCTTTTCTTATGGGGACAAGTTTTCAGACAAGCTGGCCTGGAAGCCCAGCTTTAGAAAGGATAGAGATGCTCCTGGGGTCCGCGGCTCCATGCCAGGCTGGTCATACCTTGTGTGCGCACAGGCTGGGAATAAACTTCCTTCTTCTCCATGCAGTGGATGTTCTCCTTTTTTTCTGTCACAGGACAAAGTAGAAAGGAAGAGCTCCTACCTGGCTTCTGCTGCCGCAGAGAAGCGCGGTGTCGGGAGCACGCACAGGTAATTAAATGTGTCATGTGTGCATCATTTAAATTAATGTTACTAAAACAACAATGCTATTTTTAATATTTAAAGAGCCCCTTTGAAGAATAGGAGAGCCTGTCACCTTTCCTGGCGGATTTGAATCTTGTGTTCTGAGGGTTTTTCTTCTCTGATTAAAGGAGTTGGATGCATGAGGAACAGCTACACATGATGTGCTGGGAGGGGGTGTGGGACCGAGACGCGTCCTGGGGAGCAGCTCCCGCGTGCAGCGTCTGAGGACACAGCCAGGTGGATTTTTCCAGGCTTTCTTTTGTGGAGCTCCCACCCAGGGTGTCCCCGTGTGCCAGGAGCCAAGGCCAGACAGGGCTTTCCTGGGCGCCTGCCCCTTGCTGTCTGTGCTGGGATGCTGACAGCCGTCCTGGAGCATCTCGGGGTCTGTGGCACTGGAAGCGGCACTGCTCTTTGTCTTCGGTGTGCGGGGGAGTCCACTCTCCAAAGTCTCTTCTGGCCATTCAGACGTGACAGGACCATGATGTGCACCTAACCCTGACCCAAACCACTCTTTAACGGGCTGCTTTTGTGCAAAAGCCACCTGCTGCATCCAAGTACAGTCCAGTCTGTGCCGAGGGCAGGCGAGTCCCTCCACACACCTCACAGGCGGCACGTTGGCTTGTGTGGCAGCAGGAGGTTTGCCTTCTCATCCAGGTCCCCTTCTCGGCAGCACCCGCCTGCCTGGCCGTGTTTGTGCAGCTGGATGCTCCTGCTGACCTGTATGATGTGCAGTTCTCTCTACTGAGTTTTGCTCTGCTTTCTTCAGGCCAGGCCACCAATGTGTGAACAAGGTTTTTATTTCTGAACTCCTCCCAGTGGTCTTGTGCTCCTGGGCGGCTGTAAGTCTTCTGCAAGCACAGCTTGTGTTCTCCGTTTCCCCCAAAATAAGGTCAGTGGTGGCACAGCATCTGACCCACCGTCCCCCGCAGCCGTCCAGGCAGGGACCTCGTGCACTGTTGGCTATTGACATGGACTGCAGGACTCCCAGGGTGATGGATCCTGTGTCCCTGTGTTTACCCGCCTTTCCACGACCCCCACATTTCCACCCGGATGAGATTTGCTGCAAAGGAGCGGGAGCAGCTTCCTGATACTCTGCGGTGACCGGAGACCAGGACCCAGCTCTCCACCTCTCAGACAGCAACTCTCAGTGCCCATCCTCTGCTAGAAACTCATCCTCCCCAGCGAAGTGTCGGGAAGCCGTGGGAGAGGGCCCATTGCCGGCGGGGCCGGAGCAGGGAGCAGAAATTGATGTTATTGGAGGGAAAAGACTATTAGGATTCTGCAGCTCTGAAAAATTCATAAGTCTGAACTAAGACTAATGAGACATTTATTGGTGCGGTTGGGTTGCATTAATGACCCTTCGGAGGATACAATTGCAAAAGGCTTTCACTGTAATTACCACGCTAATGATCAGCGGTGACATCATTGTAGCCCAAACGCGATGCTTGTTTTGGACGCGTTTCAAGAGCGGGACTCCTCCGCGCTGGCGCGTGAGGCCCCTCAGCGTTACTGCCTCTCTCCCTGCTCCGCTGCCCGCTTCCCTAGCTGCCTCCTGGGCTGCTGCCTTCCCTCCTTCCTTTCCTCCCAGCGCTCCTGGGCCCATGAGCTGAGAAAGGCGATTTGTCGGCACCCATGGCTCAGTTCCCAGCGCTGGGCGTGAAGTGGAGGGGGGAGAAGCTGGGGGAACGCCACACACCTCCTTTTATTCCGCAGGCATCCTTAAAAGGCTGTTAATAAACAGCGGATATTATCCCCTGGCACGGCCCGAAGCACATCTGTGCTGTGCAGCCTTCGGACAGTCCGTGCTCCCGGGCACCCCTCTTCCAGCGGGTGGGGACAGGCTGGTCCCCACCGTCCCCAGCGCCCCTGGGCTTGGAGCAACACAATTAACCTCATTAGCCGGGATCATCGCAGCGCTTGCAGGGACCGGGTGTTAGGGTGGCCCAGCCCGTGGGCCGGGGAGGGGTCTCTGCGCACGGGAGCCCCGGGAGGGGAGCGGGGGGAGGCAGAGGTAGCCGGTGGGGGGGTGGGCGGTCTGAGTTTGCCTCTGTAGGGACACGGGCTGGGAGCGGGCGATGCAGGGGCTGGAGGAGATGCCCAGCCGGTGGGTGCCCAGCCCAGCCCTTCCGCCCGTCCAGCACCCCCCGGGCCCCGCTCCCGGGGGAGCAATGCTGGAGGGAGGGGCGGCCGCAGGGACCGGCTCTGCCCGCAGCCGGGGTGGTGGGCCTGCGGAGCCCGGTTTGGGGCTAGCAGCCCACGGTGGCTGCGTGCCCCAGCCCCTGGCTGGCCCGCTCCCGCACCAGGCACGGCTGGGGCCGGATTGACAGCGGCTGGTTAAGCCTGACAGAGCATCAGCGTTTAAGGAGTCGGAGAAAGCAGGGCTT